>JBBPRA010000086.1:0-65023 GCA_038092775.1 Boletus rubescentipes
GAAACCTTCGTTCAAGAGCAGCGTCCTTTCCGATCGTCTTCCTATACTCATCGGCTACCCAAAGTGTTTAGGGATTGAACGAGCGAAGCGTAGTGTGAACTCACGTGTGGTGGCCCCGACAAGCTGCAAGCCACGTGCAAGCGCAGGCTTGATCATCTGTCCTGCATCTATGCTTCCCTCCGCCTTCCCAAGATTGAACAATGTATCTAACGACGTCTCATAAACACAGCGGTGACACATACAGGGACAATACTCACGGACTTCATCGATGAAACAGATAATACCACCAGCCTAGCTATACGTGCCATGAATCACTCGAAGGGAGTGTGAATAGCCTGCTCACCTCGTCTTCTATATCTCGGATGAGTGCCTTGAACTTTTCCTCAAACTGGCCCCTAATTCCAGAGCCTGCCATTATGGCGGAAAGGTCCAATGACAGCACCCTCTTGTTTTGGAGAGACTTGGGATACAAGTGAGCATGACGTGCACCAGAACCAGTTCACAACAGACATGCCTCTGGCACTTCCTTGGCTACTATTCGACTAGCAAGACCTTCGAGAATCGCTGTCTTCCCTACTCCCGGGGGTCCGATGAGCTATTGGAATGAATTTGATCGAAAATACCCAAACGAAGGCAACGATGTACTTACGACCGGGTTGGACTTTGTCCTTCGAGAAAGAACTTTTAACATGAGAAAAACATGCAATGCTGCAATGCCCGGGCAACTCACTTTGAATCGTCCTGCGAATTTCTGCAACACACATGTATGAGTGCCATGGGTGGTTGAAAAGCACTGAGACGCGCCTTCGTCTCGCCCAATAGTCGGATCCAACTTCCCGTTGCGCGCCATTTCTGTAAGATCGACGCTCTGCAAAGGGTTTGAAAACGGCGACATGGCTCGTCTTGTAGACCTACGTATTCTTTCAACGTCTCCCCTTTTTGACGAGGCTGTTGGAACAGAAAGTTTGGGATGCCTCCCCCACCCCCCGTACCGCCAGGGGGCTGTTGAGAAGCGTATCCGCGTGCATCTGGAAGTCGCCGTCCAACACGAGGAAGAGTAGAGCTCAGGAGAGAGTGGCGAGGAGGAGCGACGACGGTACAGCCATTCCGTAGCCTGAGTGGTAGGCGCGAAATGGTCTGCCTCCGCAAAAGCGTGCTGGTCGTCGCGAATGACATGCGAGACGCTGTCGAGGTGTTGAGCCGGATGGTTGAACTTGATCCGTCTTCAAGCTTCAAGGTAGACCGTGGTGACGTAGTGTGACCGGCTCAGCGCCACCGGCGCTTCTAGACTTTTCTGCGACTTACTACACCAATAGTCCTTGACTCGTGTGTATGATTCACCAGAAGAACTTTCAATAGGGATTTTTGTCAAGATTACCTCCAAGGTTCGCTATTGGAGGTCGAATCCTAGTCGTGGCAGGGACGAAGCTCGCTCTCATCAAGTTTGCGCGTTCCGAATCCGGCGTCTGGGACTCTGAGATCATATATAGACTAGTATGTATCATTTTCACTTGATCATTTACGAGGTTCTGGACAGGGAATGGATATCGTACTTTCGTCCCAGTGGACGTGGGTCATGGAGAATATCAATATCGCCCTGTGTTTGTGTTGGCGTCTGTGACAAGTGTATCATGGAAAATATCGATTGCATAGAAACGAGGAAGAAATGATTCTGCGTTCCATGCTTTGCTGCGTAACGCCCGAAGTGCTTCAAAGTTCTTCCAGGGTGGTTTACGCTCACCTCTCTATACATCGATTCAGATGTTTGATCCTTGCTGCTAGCTGAGGCCCTCTCAGACATGATTGCACTCGCGTCCGGCCTATGCATCAGTGAGGACAAGTGTTAGTTCAGCAAAGGAGACGACCTCTGATGGCCGTTTGAATGAGCTCCTCGCGTAAGTGGATGGGAAGTGCTATAACAATACAGAGCACGGAACGAGACTCGACGTAGCCTCGCCCTGGTAAGCCTTTTTATGTGTGACCCCGATGACTTACTGTGCTCATCTTGCCTACTAAATGTCTCTCTGTGTTTCCACTACCAAGTTCCCATCCATAGGACGTTTAACTGGCGGCCGACGGTCGGATCCAGCACTAGCAACCAGTATTCGATATTCAGGACCAGGTCTAGGTCAATTACCCGACCCCTCCCGACCCCTCACCTGCCACAGCTTCCAACACCTATGGAAAGTCAATTGACAGCATCACATCTACAATCGACGATATCATGATCCGGGACAGTTTAGCTAGTGGAAATAGATCAGTTTACCCTATCTGAATCATCGACATGAAAAAATCGATATGAGACAACTGCTAGGATGCGTCAACCCACATCATACCAGTCCTTGTGGGGATATCACAAATCTTTGGAGTATTCGTGCCACAATGGTGAGTTCGGGTTGAGCTAGGCTGGTGCCCTGGGTGGGTGGAGTATTCCTGAAACACCGCATGTGACACGGATCGATAGGTGCCCATGTATACCCTTTGTGAGGATGTGAATAACATAGGTAGGCGGCACGTCCGTTTCGATGCAGTCACCTGAATGACAGGCACGATGTGTTATTCACGATTGCCCTTTGCTTTATTCTTGTCCTTCTCTGTGGTTTGCAAATCCATCGATTCTCAGAGCCCCAGCGCTGATCTTCAATGATGGGGATTGGACAGACTTTCCTGCCCATCTCAGGTTAGAATGATCGAACACGTGACCCATGTAGTTCTCACTCGTTTCATACCCATAGACTCGTATATTCTTCGAATTATAGCATATCAATATCCTTGAACGGATGTACTCGTGAACCTCGGCAGGGAGTAGTGGCGAATTGAGCAGGGGATGAACATACAAGGACCCGATGGTGCAAATGGTTGATGTCATACTAGAGCAATGGCAGTGCATATTCAATCGTGCCAACTGAAAAGGAGGTGAATAGAGGAGTCAATCCAACACCGACTACAGACATGCACCTCGCTTTATGCACGTCTGCAAGTGTCCCTGCACCCATCTTGCTCACCGTCCTCCTCACTGTGACGCCACGAAGTGTGCATGCCCAACCTGAGCCTCCGATGCCGAGCCCATCCAGCAACAATTCCGACCTCGCTTACATTGGATATCTGTTCATTCCAGTCGGTCTGTCCTCCTGGCAGGCACCTTTGTACACTAGTGCAGTTGCTCATGGATCATACAGCCGGTGTGTTGGTTATCGCGATGTTAGCTGCGTGCTGCAGCTTCTGCTGCGGCTCCAGAGACCGAGTCCTAGATGTAGAGCAACAGTTCGCCGAACCTCTAGGCACAGCGCAAGGGCAAGGACAGGCGCAAGGAGCCACTGCCCCAGCGCCTCCTTCACAAGCACATACCAAGGAGGACATCCTGGGTGTTGGTGTTGCGTATGAGGCGGAGCCGGGTCCGGATGACTTTGAGTTATGTCCGCCGCCGTACTATCCGGTGAGTCACCCATCGGAACCAGTGAATCGATGAAAATGTTGACGTCCTCCTCTGCGGGTCTAATCGCGCTGTCAATATTCGGAAAGCCTATTCAACTTCCACTTCGACCAGGAACTACATTCCGGAGGACCGCCGCGATGCCACCTTTGAGCCACATAGATGACAAGCTCGGAGTGAAGTGTTGATAGAAAGCTGAATAGGCAAACGAAGTTGAAGGCATAGGTATAGCAGCGATCGGAGATTTAGAGGTGTCCGCAGCGCAACGAAAGCAAGAGGTTTGGATGAGAGGTAAACGAACGGATACACAGAAGTCGGGCAGACAACGTAGTGTGCCTGTGAGAAGAGGTTGAAAACGCGTCAAGCGACCATGGATGTCATTATTAAATGGCTTCGGTACTCACCCGCGTGATGACATCGCAGACAGCGCTTGTTTTTGCCCTGCTTGTGCACGACAACCGCTATGCTCAAAGAAGGTAACGCCGGGAATTGATCCTGGACCGTTGAGTGTACATCGGACGAATCGACTTCCCTAGAAATCGACGTGGTTGGAGCAGGATGCATTTACGATAGCCACCTTAGATTAGAGCACGCTCAACTTGAGGGGGGTACATTGCAATCGTCGGCCAGCAATATCGTAGTCATTAAAGAGAGCCCAAGGAATGTAGGACAAACAAATACAAACGAGAGCAGACTTCCACTCGTACGAAATTACGAATATCCATCCCTTCATCCTTCCTTGTTGAGTCTCCCCATCACCATTTTTCAGTCCATGCAGATACATAGGTCTCTCTCCCTCTCGAGCCAAGCCTCGTCTTCCTCCCGGTCCAAGAGATGAGAGGGATGAGACCCCACTAGAGACCATACCGAGACGTCCGAGCGGCAGGTTGCACCTTGGGAGGAAAGTTGTTTAGACTCTCTATTGGAGTTTGACTGTAGGTGTGGGTACGGTCATGGATTGCACTCGCAACGGGTTGCCGGTACCTGCGAATTCATGAATTGATTCATATCCGTCGAAGCGACTACAAAGGCGGCGGGACCCGTCGGTACGCCCGAGGGGACGAGGTCCTTGAGGTACCCGTCGACCTTCTCATTTAGCCCTCATGCACATGGCCGACCGTTCTATTGAGCGATCGGAGCTTGCGGATGACAGCTCATGCGGTATGAAGAGGTTCATAGAATTTACAACAGCGGCGCAGCTTGGATCACAAGCAGCCCGGCCATCAAGCCTACACTAGGTCCCCCAGTGTCTGTCGGACGTGCTATCCGGGATCATTGCTTCATTAACAGACTACACCGAGAGCAACGTGTAGCATTCTCGTCTGTTTTGAACGAATCCAAGGAAACGGACCCTACTTGTGGAATCCAGAGTCTCAAGAAAGGCGGGGCGGGAATGGCGAAGCCGCCAACGACCTCACTTTGAACCAGAACGTCGGGGTCGCGGGCGAGACGAGTTGCTCCCCTCCTTGTTCACTCGCCCCCTATGTTTTCTCGACGCCGAGTTCGCATCAGGGATCTAGAAACGGGTTTGTTCGACCCATTCGACCTTGGTACTCGATATTTGACTTGCCTGAGCCTGGTTGCGTGCCTCCCTTCTCTTCCTGATGATACGGGCGATGAAGAACCACATGACGTTGCGACGATGGAAGTGGTGGATGGCAGGCAAGCCAGTGTAGATAATATTGTTACATTGTAGGCGCATTCATTCAGTTCTTCAAGGCCCCTTTACTTTGAGGAGCCATGATCGAAATCTGAGGGTACAAAGCAAAGGCCGAGACCTAATAGTGACCCGTTTGGTACAATATGACATTGCAGCGTCCCGAGCTAATAAATCACTTTTACCTCTGCGCTCACTTTCCAACGTTCGCAGGGACCCTCGGCAGCTCCAACTCCCCCGGTCCAAAACTCAAAGGCAACAACCCCCCGACTGTTTCCACCCTCACGCCACCCTGTGCCGGCGCTGGCTGACCCTCCTCTCCCGCGCTTCCTCGCTGTTCCTCTTGTGGGTAATCAGCAGGGACGAGGAAGACGGGGGTGTCAAGGTGACAAAACTCGCGGAGGACTTGACGGCAGATACCACAGGGCGAGATAACCCCGGGAACGTCCCTAAGGGACAGCACAGTGAACGTTATCAGTCACAATGTCAATCTAGGGAGGCGCAAGGGTGACACACGTGGTGACGGCCATGGCGACAAAGTCTTTCTTGCCCTCACTCTGTGTCAGTGTGACGAGAAAGCGGATGTGAGAGACGGGGAATGGAGTCGACAGACGAGACTTACGACCGCTTTGAGGATCGCAGTGCGTTCGGCACATATTGTCCCGCCTAACGGCTTGAGGTGAAATGATCGGAAGGATCGGACGCAATGGCGTACCATAGGAGGCGTTCTCGACATTGCACCCCTTGATTATGGTTCCATCGGCACACAGCAAGGCCGCACCAACACGAAACTTGGAGTAAGGTACGTAGGCGTACGATTTAGCTATGTGGGATGTTTGAGCGAGTATGCAAGTGGAACAACGCATTGACTGACCTTTGATGGCTGTTTGGATGAGTTCCTCGCGGGTGTCGATAGGGAGCGTCATGATAGTGTCCGGAGGGTATGGAATAGGGGCACATGTGACCAAACGTAAAACACAGCGCAATAAATAGCACAAACGATACACTAGTGTAGTGCTAGCAAGGTTCACGTCCGAATCGCAAAGGGTATCCTACTACGCCTCTCCCCGATCTTACATCCAAACCCGTCCCGTCCCACCACAATCATCGCACGTCGCCACGTCGATGAACAACAATGTCTGTATACCCGACCCATGGCATCGCGTACACAACCGACCACCCAACCTCGGATCCCCAGGCCCAACAGGAATTGCATGCGGTACTGGCGGTGCATCACGTGGAGACAACGGGTTCATGACATAGTACGACGACCCTGTTGACTGCCCATAATGTGGTTGGGATATAGACCTGGTATGCTGTAGGTGTTGGGGCGGCGGCTGTAAGCCATAAGGAGACTGTAATGTACGAGCGAACCCCGAGGACAACCCTGGGGTTGGCCCTGCAAGCTGTGGCGGTAAAAATTTCGGAAGGGGTCGTTGCATTCTGGGATCATTCCCAGAGGCAGACCAAGGAGTGTATGTAAGTGCACCTGTGTACGGCCGTCCGTATTTGTCCCAACATTTACGACATGGATTGGAGGGATCGTAGTTTTTGTAGCCCGTGTTCTTACCTGGCCATGCGTCAATACGTATCCCATCGTGAGAAGGTGAAGAAACTCACACTTTACACACAAATGATCTCGGGAGTACACTAGGAGGTTGCCGTCTAGTAACAATGGATGTCCTGGAACGGGTGTGCGTGTTGGGGATCCATCGTCCGGAACGGGCGGGGGAGACTGCGGTGGTGCTGAGGCGGGGCGAGGCAGAGGCGGCGATTGCACCTGCGGAGGACCAGGAGGCGGTGCATACGCGGAACGTGTGTTAGGGTTGTTAGGGTATGGGACAGCGTATGCTCCCGCGTTGGCACTCCGTGATGCCATCATCCGTTCGTCTTGTGCACCCGAAACGACGTCTGCAATGTCCCGGACAGTATCGAAAAGGGCACCGAGCAAACCTCCGCCTTGTTTTTGCCGCTGACGATACTGTTGTGGGGTTTGCCAAGGGGCCAGTCCGCGTGACTCTGATTGCGGGTAGTAGCCCGAGCCCCGACCTGTGGGGGACGGCGCCGGCCAGTTCGACCGCTGGGGTGGAGGATGAAGCGACGAAGATGGAACAGATGGTGCTGGTTGAAAGGGCCGCCGAGGACCTAGGCCAACTGTCTCCTCGCCAATGTTGGCAGCAGGTGTGTAAGGAGGAGGGAGTTCGTCATCGATGTTTTCCATTTCTGGCGGGACGGAGGGACCTAGGGCACGACTGGAAGAAGAAGCGGGCATTTCTGACTGGAAAGATGGACCACCGGTGGGAGATGGAGGAGGGAGAGCTGGAAGTTTCTGAGGGGGAGAGGGTTGTGGAAGGGGTGGGAGAGGAGGAGAGGGTGGTGCTAACACCACGTCTTGTGGCGCTGGATTGCGAAAAGGATTTTTGCTCGACATGATTGATGTTCTTCGCAGAATTGGATCGTACTTTATGTAGGAATCGTCGTCGTAGGGGACTGCGGCGATGGCATAGCCATTTAGGGAGGCACAGCATGCCTAAGGCAATATTCGGACTTCGGAAAGGTCACTTTATTGTCTCGGTCAGAGATACTGTTCTGCCTACCGGTACCGGCTGTGGTACGCAGATCCAAGCTCCTTGTCGAACATCTCTGATAGCACATCTAGAACAGATCTACTTGATCATCAAAAAAATTCATCATAAATCCCCATCCTAACCACGTCTGTGTCAAGCAAGACTCGATAGACATGTCCTCGCCAGAAATACGAGCACCGTGCTCATCTGCGCCATGCTAAACTTTGCCAATGTCGTCCCGTATGAGAATGGTACACCTGGTTACCTGGTTACGATCTCTAAAATTGATCCATCAGGACCGTTGCATCAAGCCGTAAAGGCAGGTTCGATGGGGGTTGCGCCCTCAACTTTGTCAGAATAAAAGTACCAGGGATAAATACCAGCGGTGTGTCTCGCGCACTGGATCGTGGTTATCACGAGTGCTGATAAATCGATCTTCCGCAGGCCGTTGAAGTGCTAGCAAAAGTCTACAGATAAAAGCTCGCTCCGTGGCCAGGGAGCTGTAGCCAACTAGGATGTACGAGAGCGCACATGTCCAGAGTAGAGAAGACTACGTCGTATGTCTTCCGACTATATTCATGAGATCCATCAGCTGCAACCTTAAGTTGCATCCCGTGGTATGTTTCACATGCCAAATATCCAAACTCAATCCATCTGGACGATCACACTCCACACACTCGGCGCCGAGCTAGACGGTGAGGAGTTTTGTCATTAAGAGAGACCGTAATATTCATATAACTGGATGTAGATCCAAAACCGTTACCTATGACCATCAAAAGAGAACCCTCTCATACATCCTCATACATCGTATCCGTTGGCACCTTGTCGATCACAAAGTGCATTTCCGTCCTCGCAGAATTGCTCTCTTCTCCCGTATTCGCCAAGCTTTCCCCCCAATCCCTCCACAGCTCGAGCTCCCTTATACACCATGTCTTCCACTCCTCGCACGAATCGACACATTCCATCTCGATGTTCTCCACGTTCGGAAGCACGATCGGCCAACCAAGTACCTGGGGGAGAGTGATGAGGCCTTGCAAAGCGAACGTCACCGTGCGTAGCTCAAGCGGACCAGACCTCGCTCTCCCTCGTACCGCCAGATTCTTCAACGATGGCAATAGATAGAACAATATATATGCCGCCTGCGGGTTTGAAAATACCCGCCCACGGAGCCGAAGATCACGGATATGTCTGAGTGGCTTCACGTCGCTCTCCTCCAGATTTTCCAAGGTCGCAAACTCGAGCCCAATGGCGTGTTCGTGAAGCTCGAGCGTAGTTAGGCTAGGAAATGATGACACGACGCGGTGGAAATATGACACCGGGACGACGAGCGATTCCTCCTTGTACGCAGGTGCCGACCACACGAGGGTCGTCAGGTTCAGTCCGGTGCCCCAGGGGAGTCTGTACGCATCCTGCGCGATCACGACGTTGCTCAGCTCAAGCCGCTCCAGCCCTGGAGCATCCCTTCCTTCAAAGAAACAAGCTCTGGACCAAGTCGCGCGCACGCCGCCGTTCATTGCAACGTGGCGTAGGGCAGGAAACCTGGAACCGCGTCCTGTCCATGTTTGGAGGACAAAATTCAAGAACGTGCTGGCTTCGGTGGCGTTGATGGTGATCGACTCAACTCTCTGACTCTCCCGCGGGGGCAAGATAGATTGGAGTTGTGCGGTAAGTGCGACGATGGAAAATGGACCTGACGAAGGGATAGGGTTTCGGAATGGCCATTGGTGTACCGTGAGGTGGATGGGGAGTGGTGACGAGAGGATCAACTGTTCTTTCAGTGCATGGAGCGATTGAGTAGGAGTGAGATGGACGAATCTCCAGAGCTTAGGACAGGCAAACACAACGGAACGCCATGTCCTCGAAACGCTAGCAAGATTCCTTGGAGAACTTAACCTCCAATCAGTGCATCTGTTTTGCCATGTCGTTGATTGAGAGGTGATCACGTCGTCAAAGATTATGATGAACAGTTCCTCTAAGAGGGTCGAGATGGGGCTAGAAAGACCATTCAACGTGATGATGGATACTTGGCTCGTCAATGTCTCGGAAGAGTGGAGGCTTTGTGTTTCTGAGTGTCTACAAGAGTCATTAGTCTCAAGAAAACTCTGGAACCAAGCCAAAGAGATCTTACTGAACCAGCTTCGAACTGCACTCCTCTGCTTTCTCGTGACCAACCAGGTTGGCCGGCGCGACACAAGGCATCATGAACATAGATTTCGAGAGTAAACAGCTGAACTTCTGGTTTCTTTGTCGCCGAACGATACTTAGATAGTAGACCGAGCACGACGACACTCGACCAGAACGAGTTCTAGAACGGAGACTCGACTCGCCGAGGCACAGGTTTTGCTTCTGTTCCGCCACTTAGTCCAGGCCTGACGGTCAGGTTTACACGAGGTCCGCATGGTATTACGACATGATCAACGAGATGATTTGGGAAGTGCAGAGAGTGGGGCTCGCCGCGAAGACGAAGGCGAAGATTGATTGCACCGCTGCATTCAGCATGGGATATGCTCTGTTCGATGACACATTGCGAGAGCCATCCGAGCCTCCCGGGTCGAGGTTATCCACATTACATGTGGTAGCGGCTATGTGTACGTCAAGTAAGCGGCTTGTGTCCCCTGACGATACTAGATTCATGACTGACAGTGTTTATGGGGATCTCATCCCTGTTACGACGAAACGTGACCAAGGCATTGTCATCAAGGACGGTGTGGAGTGTCCAACCGAATACACGAGGATGGATGATACTTGGTCAAAATTGCAAATCTATCATTACGTAATCCCGACATCGATCACGTGACCCACGCGATATTGAACAATAGGGTCGCGGGTGTTCTAATGCAACAACCAACGATGGCCACCAAAACCACTGCTGCCTCCTCGACTACGATGTCGCCAGCTTCTCTCCTCTTTGCTACCTCCAAAGCCAAACAGTTTAAAGATTTCTCAAAACCCTACAAGAACGAAGCGTTTGTGCGATTGCGCAACTCTACGCTTTGCCTCGTAACCCTCGTTTTGCTCACGTACTTGCTACCCGTCCCGTCGTTATGGACAGCTCTCAATGTCATGCGTGCAGAGAGCAATATCAATGTTTTCTGGGCTGTTTGCGCTGCTGGTATGTGGACGAGTCAATCGCACGTCGGATGTGATGCTGACTTGGTTTTGTTTGTTTTAGAGGTAGTGCTATCAGGCTTGCTCGCACTCAATCTTATCCAGGCTGCAATCGCAATCCAATATCCGCGAACACCACTCCCACCTTTACCTTCATCGCCCGCCAAAAGCCTGCTTACCCCTCAAGGCCAGAAAAAACGGAGGACAATTCTGTCTCCCGGTGTGAGTACACCCTGGTCGTTTGCAGTGTTGATGTCGATGCTGACACGCTATCTCGCACGGTCCTATTGATAGACGAGTCCACAAACGCAACGCTCCTTCACTTCATCGTACGTCCTTTCGCCCGTGTCGACACCTTCTCGGACGATGCACTATTCCATGCCTAGTACTCCGTCTCCATTTGGCGTGTCCCTTGGGGCTTCGACAGGCTCTGTGCCATCGACACCTTCGCCTTCTCTTGCTGCGTACCACGGGAGACATCCCACTTCACTTGGTCGTGCGTGTTTTATCTGCTCGTAGTGATCGAATGAATAGAGTATTGATGATAGTGATTCGTCTCTGCAGGAGCTTTCAATGGCTCGACGCTCAGTCTATTGGCGGGCGATTCCGATGACGATTCATGATATCAATTATTGACGTCGCTATCCCTGCTCCATCCGTGCATTTGTCAAGCGTATATGCATATTATCAATTTTATTGTATAGAAATCACATGGTCTAAACGATTTACTGCTCCTATGCTTGGAAGATGGACCCCGCCCACATCGATTCTGTTCATGGCGCATTCATAGTTGGTGACTTCACTTATTCATTCTGGTCGCACCAGCTTCGGCAAGTTCGCTTTGGCGCTGAGTTCGGCCGCGAGGATTCAGAGGGGGGAAGAAATGCTGATCTCTTGCTCGTCCTCGCTTAGTAGGTTAGTATTAACTGGTCTGTTCGACTCTGCACGCTCCTCTTTCTTCCCGTAGATTTCTTGTGGCCAGACTTGTGCAGTATATGCTGTCCGAGTTTGGTTCCATTGAGACAGGAAGGTGTATCAAGACGGCATGAGTGCATACGCACCCCCACAGGTACGTATGTTGGCATCTCGACCGTCTATCTCTTCATCGGCGTTGAGCATTCCCATCATAACTCACGAGGGAACATCCAGACGGCCAGGGTCCCACTGTTCCGCGGGCGGCAAAGTGGCTAATCGCCTCCGAAATGAGCCGTGTCCAAGTTTTTCGGTTCGCTTGTGTTGTCTGTATATGGTCGACGGCACTTGTTCGGATCATCAAGCGTATAGTTGTTCCGAAACGTAACCCTCTCTCATCATCCATCACCCATCATCCATTCATCATGCTCCAGCTTCGCCAGCGTACCAAGGTCACATGACTGCTGGATGGTGCATGGTTGTTGCCGAACAATGTCGTATGCTTGCCATTGGCACTAGCTTGAGAACGCTGCAGTTCATTTCACCTCTAGACGATGAGAATGGAACAGAACAAGTCCTGTGTCGGGCGACTCCGGTCTCCGTTTCGTTACGTCCACAGTATGCCGTCAAGGTTTCCAAACGGACCCAATCTTGCAAGGAATCCCGCGGCCGCATTGTCAGTCCTGGTCTGAATCTGAGTCGGCCCATTGCGCCGAGCGTAACAACCGAGCAAGATCCCCGTTGCCCAACCCATCACCGTGAGCGTCTTGGTCGAATGCGAAACAGCTATGGTACTCACCTTTACCGCCCACACAGTTCCGTTGACCAAGGTTAAACGTGTTTAGCTTCTAGCCTCGAACCAGCCACATCTGATCTAACGACATTTTTGTCAGTAATCACCTCATCTTCGCCACCAATGATGTTTTATACCCGTGCTTAGGTACCAACACCCGTTGGGGGGGGACTGCCAACGTCACTATGAGGCCCAATCTTTTCTCCGAATAACGGAGTGAGTGATGCAAGCCTGGAACACCGTGGGACTCTCGGTGGCATGGTCTTGAATCAAAATTTTAAGGTGGCGTGTGGGCAAAGTTTGTCGAGGGCTGAGTTTAACTACTCAGATGTCTGTGGTTCCACGCCAGCTGTGTTCGCTTTTCCTTGGAGCACGACCATGCGGCCTCCACGCCGTGTGAGGACACATTCTGCCTATCTGGGTAATCTTGTGCGGCCTAGCGTGGCGCGTGACAGTACGTTTACGGTACACCCTGAAGAGCGCTTGTAGAGGGTCCCTCACATCTCGCGTGTTCATCCAATGCGGCGTTCTGGTGAAGATTGTGCTTGCCAGATTGCTCGGTGTCCCCGTCATGGCGCCCAATACCACATAGGTTCGATGTAATATGTCGTGTCTAGCCGTATCGCCAAGACTATCTATGCAGGTCCAACCTTCGGCCCTGCTCCTGACGGGATGAGTCACGTGATGTACTTTCATGGTTTCTACCATTTAGGGGTAATCGCTGATAAACCCATTGAAAACAGATATGATGTTTTGTTCGTCCGTCGAATGGTGTAGCTTGTCCAATTTCAACTGTCCACGTGTGTGGTGTGTGGCTCGGCTACCAGGGAAATCCTCGCAATCTTGGAGGATTCTGATCAGGGGTATTGTCATTTTCTTTCATGTCTCGTGCGATCCAGTGTGTGACTCCTCTCACAGTTTACACGCTATATACTCGGAGCCGCGGAAACGGATGCTTACCTCGAGGTTTCTGTTTGGCTATCAGCCATCAATGTCACATCATAGGAGATGGCATACTTTAATCAAAGATGCGTCTTCGAGTCTCGAGCAACCCTTCGCTCACTTCTCCTTGTTCTCGTTCTCTTTAGGTAATTCGGTTTCGCCCGGACAAGCGGACTTGGTTTTGTCTCTTTGCGTCCGATGACCGCAGCATTGAATGAGTCACTTTTATCATCCTGACGTTGTGTAAATGATGTCCGACGACCCGTTCTAGTCACATTAGTGACTGTCGTGTCGTTTACGATCTGCGGAATGTTCGCCGCCTCGTCTTCCAGCCAGGCCCCATTGACAGTGCTGTTCAAATGGGCGCTGCGACTCGTGTTTCATTCTGAAAGCCTTGGTCATCGCGGGGTCCATAATGCACCTTTCATTCGGCCCCAAGCATGACGGTATCGTCCAGGTACGCTTGGATATGTTTCATGTTTCATGTTCCTTGTTTTTTTCTTTTCTTTCTTTTTTTTTTGAAAGGTATAGGTAAAGGTTCACTGTGCTCTCCATTGTTGGTGTTGAACGTGATCAATTTATTTGGTGTGCGTAAGCGGATCCTTTTCCCCCCCTTGCCTGACGCCACCGGTGTGCTGCCTTTTGACAGGGTTGTTGACGGATTCTCATTGTGCATCGATCCTCTGCAAATCTGTTTCATATCGGATATGGTATGTAGTTTTAAAAACTTTTAGTGGCGTCGCGGTGACAAACGCTCAAAACTGCGTGGTGTCAGTCATCGACCGAAAAGGAACGTATGGCATTCTTCAAGCAATCAGAGCAGTAAGTGATAGTAAACCTAGAACACTGTATAATCAGTGGTGTTAATAGAGGCAACCACACTGTAAAATTTCGCCGTATGGCTCAAGTTGCATATGGTGATTTGACTCAAAATTGACGCCTACTCCACCGTAACCAAGTATCGAGCACGATCTGGACATTCCGTCGTGAAGGGGCATGACATATGCCGTGTATCAGCTCTGGTGAGTCGACGCATAGCCGAGCGATGGTTGTTCGGCGATAACGCGCCATCGGGAATGGGCCACTGGCAGTACAGCACTGGCAGGACCCTGTCCGTGGAAGTCGGCGGGGAATGTCATTATACCAATAGGCATACTAGGGAAGGCGGGAACTTCGTACACAGGCTTCAAATCAAGTCATCTCGTATTGGAGAGTAAATCCAATTAAGGTACCATGAGTGCCTGTATCTAGTCAGATACGGCCTCATAAGTTATGTAACTAGATGAATATTCAGTCAAGTCTATGGATTTCAGGAAACGCGAGCAGCAGAGTATAGACAAGGAGGGAGTCGGTACAGAAACGACCGGCGAAGGGGGGGGAATCAAATGCCACCCATCGGCAGGACGCACGATGACCATCCATGAGTAGCGGGGCGATCGCACTTTTTCAGACGTGACAGCAGGAAAGCGGAGTTTTTGTTCGGCACGGGCGCTATAGACGGATTAAGAAACATGAGTCTTCCAGATCGCACAAAGTCCAGATCGTGATTTGAACCAATCACAGCTGTGCTGGGTGTATGGCATTATCACTGGCCCTGGGAGGCTGGACGTTATTGACCAAGGCTGCCGAGGGATATGGTGTGAGTGACATGCCCATTGTTACATTTTATTATAGCGATTGAGAAGTTCCAAGTGACTGTGAGGACGGAGCGTCTGACCTGGTTGTTTCCATTGTTCTCCGGAAACGTCGAAGGCTAGAGAGCCTCATTTCATCTCCGACTCAAAATAAGCCAAATTTGGGCGGTGTCGTTAGGATCCGGATGCAATCCGGATGCATTTACATCTGCGCTTATGCTGTCAAAATGTGCGGGTCAGGGTAGCTGCTGTAACGTTAAGTACTTTTAGCGTGGGTCAAGTATATGAAGTTGTGGTACTCGACCCCCATCATCCTGTGCTCTTTCGGTCAAGGTTGGTTCTACGTGCGCGCCGGCGTTGCCAGTGGATCCTCTGAGAAAACCACTCAGGTGCGTGGCTTTCCCATCACAACTGCGGATAGAGATTGTTGACTGTCCTGTTTCCCCAAGCCAGAACGAGTTCCAAGTCCAAGGCGCCGGATGAGCGCGGGAACTGTTCAATTTTTGGAGTTGCAGCAGCTTTGCGGGTATATCGCGGGTGAGCGACACAGTTGTCCAAGCTTTGCCACTCGTCAACGTTTTCTTAGCTGCTACTTGGGTGATTATTGTCTGGGATGGCGTGGTCACATTCGACGACGAAGTCGCATATATTTGGCCGTACGTTGTCATTTTCTCCACGTGTAACTTTGTTGAATACGACTTTTTCCGTGCACCAGTATGCCGCGGAGTGCCCATATCAAATGGTTGTATTTTTTTGGGAAATACGCTGCGCTGGCTTTACAGACGTAAACGTTCCTTTGCTTTATGGTGTAGAATAGACCTGACCATCCAAATCTAGCACGGTTTTTGGGATTCAAGTGGGGTATTTCGCGAATCATGCCATGCCCCTTCATTATTGTCGGGTATATCGTCTTGCTGAGATGGCAGCGAGCACGTTGCTCATGCTCTGCTTTGATGCCGTCTTGCTCCTCCGAAGTGCGTACCTTCCGGGTTTCGTCTTTTCCTCCCTCTGATAATGGAATTAGTCTATGCACTATACGGATTGCACACGTGGTGTAGCGTGTTGGCAACGAGTGCTGTTGTGATAGAATTCTTGACGACGGTCGTAGCCGCAGGATGGACCATCCCTATGACATTGTACGACTCCAGTTGCACAATGATCCAGGTACCAAAGACGATTTTGGTGTTCCCCATCGGTACGTTCGTAGCGCAGGCTACCCTCTTGTGGCTTGCGTATCGCAGGCGCGAGAGTGCCATCCGAGCAAGGTCGACTATTGCTTGTGTAACCATCCGCGACGGATTGTTCGTGTTCTTGGGCATTGCTGGTGAGCGAGTCAACCTTGTTGAAGGGAGGAGCTGAGCTAACGCATGCACAAGTTTTTCTTGTAACCATTTTTATTTTTACAATCCACGGTAGCCCTGTAACTACCCTGATGATTTTGTCCGTCCCTCCACCTTGTTCTATGCGACTCTTCTGACCCATCTACCACAGCTGGATCCCTCCGGTGACCTCCGTTGCGGTATGTCTTTTTCTTCATCTTGTCTAGAGGCTTTTCGGGTATTGATGTCGGTTCCCTCTTTGCTCTCCCGCAGACGTCGCGCCTTGTCTTGAACCTCCAACGCGCACGGTATGGCGAATTTACCCAACAATTCACCACTGAAATTTGGGGACTGCATGGAAGCGCAGATTCGTTCCTACTTTCGGACGGACCATTTCACCGACGCGGCGTATGATGCGTTTGGATCACATGTGTCAACCTCGATTGTCATTGTCCTCCCCCACGCGTATCCATCGTGGATACTTTTGGGAACATTGTACAGCCATGGATTACACCTGAGCGCTTGGACCCCGGATCGGGAGGGCGACCGGGACAGTACAGTACAATACGTGCGGAGCGGGTCCGCGGAAGGAAACTTTAATTGACGCGTTGTCAGGGCGGAGGCATGCAGGTATCCGATCTAGACGGGCTCAGTTCGGGCGAGTCGTGCTGTCTTGTAGAGTTTTTTTTATGGCTTTTTTGCTTAATGTAAGGTAGTAACCTTGTGTGTTAATTGTCACGCGGTGCATATTGCTATATTGCAGTGCTTCAACCGATCTGGTCCTTTGAGTTGTTACAAGTACTTGAATGTACACTCATTTGTAGGCATTTTCAAGACTCGCGTGACGTTTGCTGAACAGTCTCAAAGCTGTCCAACTACGCCTTGATTACATGCCATCATCTCTACTGCAAAGTAACTCATTCACTTGCGTGGAAACCTTGCTGTGGGTGTGCACGTCAAGTCCCTCTCCATCACAGGGGAAAAGGTTCACGTGTTCAAGGAACCATCATATCCTTAGTCTCTCAGGCTGCCAACGCAGTGACGCCGCTTCGTACCTATTTCAGCTTAACGTAGCCTGCCGAATCAACGTTGCTCAGACTTTCCCCCCGGAGTTCGACCGAATTCCGGCGGCGATGGGGTTAACGTAGAAAGGTGTCCGTGCTATAGGTACCAACCGTCTGCTAGCAGGAGGAGGTTCCACGCCAATGGTGTTGACCTCGGTGTCCGTATAAACTATGTTGCCCATAGTATCCTCAGATACGGCGACGGAGGACTGATCGTGCGAGGGGAGGAAAGGGGGCGTGTCGTTCGAAACAGTGCGTCGTAATCGAGGCAACGAAAATTGTGAACACGAGGTTGTATGCTTGTTGATGCCCTACTCAGAAAGATCACATTGGCCGTCCCGCAATTACATATTTTCAATGCTGGTACGTTGTACATTGCTCTTGGACATCTAAATAACCTCCATGTCAGTGAGTGACATGGAAAGCTGGACATGGACGTCCCTACTTTGGCGCGCAGGTCCCTCCGCTGTATGGGAGGCGACGGGATACTCGGTGGTGGATATGAATCAACGATAGATTGTTGCCAGTGTTATACAAACCTCAAGCGTATTGTTAGCATTAGTGGTTGCGATCAGAAAAGATGTTGCTGGCCACATGCAAGGCCACCAAAGTAACACGTGAGGGCCTTCAATTTGGTACCCATCCACTCCTCCTCGATCTCTACCTTTTCTTCTGGCGCGCTCTCCGTTAGTAACGTCGATATCTCATCTAGGCTCGTATTCCGAGGTAGAAAATAAGCCACGTTGCGGGTGATTTTTCGAGTCAGATGGAAGAGATCGGCACCATGAATAGGCTTGATGTTTGCGAGACTGAATTCTGGGTGGCGCGCGGGAGAAGCATAAGTTCGCTCGCCGACAAGTTCGACGTCGATGTTTCCTTGTGACAGATAGTCCGGACCTCCCCAGGGGGGACTGAGGAAGACGACATCGATGGGGCGCTTCCCAGGTGGTCGAGAGTTGTACGCGTGTGCAAATGAGATGTAATCGGCCAAGATAAATTCGATGCGATTAGCGACGCCGTATATGTCCGCGTTGTGTTTCGCCAGTGCCAACCGCACAGGAGAGATGTCTAGTGCAATTACTGTCCGCGGAATTCCAGTCAGACGTGGACGAAAGAGGTTCGCTAGGTGCATACCGTGCTCGCATGTTTTAGCGAACGCGATGGCGTTTCCGCCGACGCCACAAAAGGCATCGAGGACGGTATCGCACCGACATCTTTCAGCAATCTGGTTTGCGATCAGCTCCGGGGTGACGCTGTACCACCCTTCCTCGTCTAGCAAGCATCCTTCGTCGTAGAGGGTAAAATAACGTTTTCGCTGGGAGAAGTCTGTGTGGCAGACGATGAGAGAGTGAGTGATTGCGGGAGGAAGACCGTACATTTTTTCAGGTGCTCAGGGACCTCTGAGACAGTTTTGTAGTGTGGTACAAGTTCGGTAGCATCGTATACGCGCCATGATGAGCTGGGCGGTTCAACTTGAGAGGACTTTTCGGTGACTGTCACTGCATGGCATTGAGTGGATGAGCTTTCGGCGACGTTGGAGAATGAATCTGGTGCAGGGCTTTGTTGAAAAGCTTGTTTCGCAAAACGAGAAAGTCCTGACAAGTTTTTAGTTCGTTTGCCCATAAGTTACATGAGTGACTAGATCGATGGTACTAATAGTTGGCGCGGAGTTACAAGCTACTGTTGACACCAACTACAACACCGTATCAAGTACCAAGTACCCTCGACGATGGCTCTTCGGCCTGACGGCTTTCGATTCTTTCACTCTACAGGATCACGATGACGGCTAATCGAGTCCAGGTCCGGTTAGGAATGGCATACGTCTGAATCAAGGACGGTCTACTCTGCAATGGAGTGGGTCAACGTCCGTTTTAAATCGTACCAACCGCACAACATACAAAAGGCAGAGGTTGAGGGACGAAATCTCTCATCCCCAACCACCATCCTCGAGCACGGCGATCTCTCAAGTCCATCTCTATCTCGATTCTCGACGCACTCAAGATGCACGCATTCTCGTTGACCTCTCTCATCCTCCTTCTCTCTGTCGTCCGTTCGTTGGAGGCAGTCTCTCTCGTATCTAGATCTGGCTCTCGAGTTCTCCCTGCGAGGTCTGACGGTTCTGACTCCCCGCGTGTTATCGATGCTACCGATGGCGAGCTTGAAATCACGAACAAGGAGATCGCTCCTGATGGGTTCTCTCGAAGGTTGGTTCGTCTCTATTTCGATGTATCTTTATTTAACACGCGTCCCCAGTGCTACTTTGGCTGGTGGTACCTTTCCTGGTCCAATCATCAAGGCGCAAAAGGTTGGTCTCTCACCTCACTTCTTGTCGGGTAGCCGTGAAATGACGCGTTTGCCAACAGGGCCATAACTTCTCAATCAACGTCGTCAACAATCTGCATGACCCCACCATGGAGAAGACAACGACAATCGTGAGTTCATTCGACGTTTGCTTCGCGCCTGCCTCGTGACAGACTCCGTCTTCAGCATTGGCACGGAATCTTCCAAAACAGATCCAACTGGGCCGACGGCGTTTCTTTCATTACTCAATGTCCGATTGAGCCTGGCCAGAGCTTTCAGTATCGATTCAACGCTGAGAATCAGACGGGCACCTATTGGTACCACTCTCATCACGAGCTGCAGTATTGCGATGGACTCCGTGGCCCGTTGATCATTTACGACCCTGATGATCCTCATGCTCATCTGTACGACGTTGATGATGGTTTGTCCATAATTTCCACTATTCGACCCGCCTGCGCGGCTGACCATACCTTTACAGAGAACACGATCATTACACTTGCGGACTGGTGAGTCCCTCATGTGACTTTTGAGGATTTCCGTTACACAAGACATGCATAGGTGGCATATGCCCGCGCGCGGGATCATAGCGCCCTTCACTCCCAATTCGACTACCATCAATGGGAAAGGGCGCTATTCGGGAGGTCCGAAAACACCTCTTTCGGTTGTCAACGTGGAACACGGCAAACGCTATCGCCTCCGTGTCATTGGCGCATCGTGTGACGCATGGCATAACTTCACCATCGACGGCCATCGGATGACGATCATCGAGGCTGACGGCGTCGAGGTTGTGCCACGAGAAGTTGACTGGCTGCCGGTCCTTGCGGGGCAGCGATACTCTGTCGTGGTCGCCGCTAATCAACCAGTAGACAACTATTGGATTCGCGCATTGCCCAACCATGGCAACCGAACGTTCATCGATGGGCAGAACTCAGCGATACTACGTTACGCTGGCGCGCCGGCAAGGGACCCAGTGACGAACCAAGGGCCAGTTACCGCACACTTCGAAGAGAGTCAACTTCATCCACTTGAAAGCCACCCTGCTCCCGGAGCCTCTGAATTAGGGAAAGCAGACGTTGTCATATCCCTCGTACCCGGGTTCAACAAGGGCTTCAACGTGAACGGAGTTCGCTTCAGACCCCCTCCAGCTCCTGTCCTCCTTCAAATCCTCAGTGGCGCTCGTCATCCTACGGAACTCCTTCCCAGTGGTAGTGTCTACGAACTCCCGAGAAACAAAGTCATCGAGGTTCACATGCCGGCTAACGATCTCACGCCTGGAGGTGCTAGGGGTAGCCCGGTCAGTGATCCCTGACGACCCACTTGTTCTTATGATTGACTGATATCTATCATACAGCACGGCATCCATCTCCACGGCGTGAGTCACCTTTTTATTAACGGCGTAGCTATACCTAGCGAGTTTGCAGCACAACTTCCACGTGATTCGCACATCTACGAACAGCACCCCGAATTTCATCAACCCTCTGAAACGGGATACGGTTTCGATGGGCTCGGAAGCCCAAAAATCCAATATCACGTTCCGCTTTATTACGGACAATCCCGGCCCATGGATTCTACACTGGTAAGTGATTGTTGACAAATTTCGACGACCCATGTTGAAGTTTTCTCAGCCATATCGATTTCCACCTGTTCAAGTACGTCCCCTAGCCGATCTTTTTTTCAGTGTTCATTGATTTGTTCTAGTGGCTTTGCCGTGGTGATGGCAGAGGCGCCTGATCATGCTGCCACACTCCAAAACAATGTCTTGCCGAGTGCGTCATCAGATATTTCAGCTGCTTGACTGAGTTGCTAAACAGCAATTGGTGACAGGCGCCTGGAATGACCTCTGCCCAGCCAGAATCCGGGAAGCTACTGCCCTTTTCAACAATACGGGTAGCTTCAATCTCACTGCCTTCAATATAACCACCAGCTCAAACTCGAACAACTTGGGCGCGGCTCCAACTCCCTCTAACTCGGGTACCCTCACCCTAACGAGTTCGCAGTCGGACATGAGTACGACGCCGCCAACCGGTAGCTTTAATCCCACCGCCTTCAATATAGCTACTAGCCCGAACTCGAGTAACTTGGGCACGACTCCAACTCTCTCCAACCCCGGCACCTTCAGCCGAACGAGTTCGCAGACAGACATTAGCACGATGCCACCAACCGTCAGCACCCTGTCTGGATTTTCATAGTAGAATTATATTTCCCGACTTTCATTTCGCATGTACCTTGATCATTTGCGCTTTGCGATTAATTTTTCTAGAATCTTTCTATTATATGCGCCTCCATAATGTTTTCGGACTGCTGCACCAGATGATGCCACTCATATTCCTAGAGGTTTCATCCTGGCGGCTTCATACCATACGCACTGCTTAGACTATAATCGTACAGCCCTGGCGGTGCTATAGTCACCATGGCTTGCAATTTACAATTATAGGGTCTCTCTCATCATTCATGCTCCCGCCGCGCAGCAGTTAAAACGCTGGAACCACTCAGGTCTCCCAAATCATGAGAAGGTGATATAGTACACAACTCAAGTTCAAGGTACCTGCGGTATCGTAAGGATACTGATATGATCATTCCCCATTCATTGGACGGAAGTGCCCAGCCTGACAGCGATAAGTATGGAGAATATGGGCGGTTGCCAATCTGGGGGACGGAAAACTACGAAGAATGTTTGGTTGCGGCGGGTGGGCGGGTGGTTAACGTTCATCTGCGACTGGAAAGGACAATGACCTTTTACTTAGCACTGGGCTCCAAAACCAGTCTAAGTATAGAGTCGGCGCAGACTCTGGACCCGTCCTCATCAATTCATTCTGGCTTTCACGTCGGATCAGAATATATATAGCCCCGGCGGCAAAGTCTTTGATCGGGACTCGACATTTCAAGGATAGGAGAGAGCAGTCTGGGACGACCCTGTTGGGGTGGTCCAAAGATAGCTGCCTCCACATTCGGTTCCAGATTTAATTTTAAAATTTTAGACCCACTGGGGGGCTGGACGGGAAAAGTTACGAAATGGTCCCACGGTGCTGTGACAGTTCCGCCCGCTCTTGTCGACCCGAGCCCGCACCGGCCTCCATGCGAGATTGCTGGTCTGATTGACGACGAAACATCGATCCCTCCAACACGTTCAGCGTGACGTCGGGGTCGCTCAATGGTGAGCCGCCATCGCCTCATAGTACGACCACTGAATCTCCAGCCGTCCGACGGGTGGCGTAGCCGTTATCAAATACTACACCGTGTATGTCAATTGGCATCGCAAGGTTTTCGTATCGTTGCTGTACTCGGTACTCCACCATCACCATCGTGCATGGCCATCATTTTCGGCAGCAAAAATGGCTACTGCCAGGCGGCATACGGCGTCAGCCGAGTACTGAGCTACTCCTAGGAAATCTCGTAGCCATAATTTGGGAGCTAGTTGTTTCAGGGTTGCAATCTGGACACTGAAACTCTTCTTTTCACTCAGATCATGTAACCGAGGGTGTTTGCCGGCGATTGATCTGGGTCTTCAGACCTCTAACGGTCTGGGTCCTCAGCCACGCTTGCTAGGTATTTGTCAATCCAGTTGTCTCCTCATCTTCATCCAACGCTACTGTGACTACTAGTACTCATACACAAATACAGCCTGGCCATCGCAACTGTGCCTTGACTACCTGTTGGTGTGTCGTCGCTCCCCGTTCAATATGCCTACGACAAATTGATTTTTTTTATCTCCGATTTATTTTCCACGTTACTCGATGACTATCTCCCTCTATAGCCCGTCTTGTAAGTGATGGGACCTGCTTCAAGTGAACGGAGATGACATCCGCCCAATTTGCTGAACATGGCGCTGCATCACGAGCGCTCGAGCGATATAGCATAGAGTAAGCAACGAACAGCTCAGTTGCCCATGCCAACAGAACAGCATCTACCACTGGATCGATCCTCGTATGCCTCAACATAAAAGAGGTGTATTAGGGTGCTTAGGCAACGCCATAATTTTCTCCCGTAATCTTCGAAATGCTTTCCCTGTCTATCCTTGCATTTTTACTGTTACCCCTTTCCAATTCTAATGCGTTGTTGATCCCAAAGACTTTAGACTCGGACACGACGCAAACGAATGTGCTTGGTCCTGTGACCCAACTCTACATTGCGAACAATTTCATCGCCCCAGATGGGTACAACCGATCGTGAGCTGGTGTTGTTATCGCTTCTTGATACATTCCTAACTTTTTGCAGAGCCACTCTTGTCAATGGTGTATTTCCAGGGCCATTGATCCGTGCCAATACGGTGAGAGTTACAACCATATCTAGATCGAGTGCTCATTCCTGTCTAGAGTGATCATTTTGCTGTTCAAGTATTCAACGAACTCACGGACGATACGATGCCCCTGCAAACCAGCGTCGTAAGCAATTACACATCTGATTTCGGGAACTGCATCCTCATGTGGCTCTCAAAGCATTGGCACGGAATTTTTCAGCGCGAGTCAAACTGGGCTGACGGTACTGCATATATCTCCCAATGCCCGATTCGTCAGCAGCAGGCGTTTGAGCACAGGTTCAGTGTCGCGGGTCAGAGTGGAACGTACTGGTACCACTCACATTACTCGACTCAATATTGCGATGGACTTCGAGGACCACTGGTTATCTATGATCCTGACGATCCTCTAGCATATCTGTACGATGTTGATGATGGTGAGTCACCATTAATTTATCTGTCCAGGCTCTGTCTTATCATTTAAACCAGAAAACACGGTTATCACACTGTCAGACTGGTGAGCATCTCATCATACAGTAAAGATTTGTACTAAACCCAGATTTTAGGTATCATACGCCCTCGATCCAACTTGGAGAACTATTTGCGCCGGTGGTTCCGGACTCTACGCTGATCAATGGCCTGGGGCGCTATCAAGGTGGCCCATCCACTCCACTCTCGGTTGTCAATGTCCAACAAGGGTTACGATATCGTTTCCGTGTGGTTTCCACGTCTTGCAATCCTTCCTTCAACTTCACGATTGATGGTCATCGGATGACTATCATTGAGGTCGATGGGACTGAAGTGCAACCCGTAGAAGTGGACTCGATACCCATTCTCGCCGGTCAACGCTACTCTGTCGTTGTTACAGCAAATCAGACGGTTGGCAACTATTGGATTCGTTCTCTGAGCAATCTCAACGGTACATTCGAGGGCAATCAAAATATGGCCATTCTGCGATATGGAGGAGCGCCAGACCAAGATCCCACATCGCCTCCTGGCCCGTATGAACTCTCCTTCAATGAGGGCCACCTCCACCCACTTATCAACCCAGGGGCTCCCGGGATACCCGAGATCGGAAAGGCGGATGTGAACCTACAGATCGCTTCGGGCTACAGCGCGGAGGGCTACTTTACATTTGGCAATGCGTCCTTCGTCAATCCCCCTGTCCCTGTGCTTCTCCAAATTCTCAGTGGGGCAAGACATCCTTCTCAATTTCTGCTCAACGGAAGTGTCTATGAACTCCCCCCGAACAAGGTTGTGGAGATAAGCTTCCCCAACTCCACTCTAGCTCCCGGTGCTCCCGTATGTGCCATACTTGCAAGACGTTGTTCCGTGCTGACCCTTTGTGCGTTCTTTTAGCACCCTATACATCTGCACGGCGTATGTGGTCCACTCCGCGTCTTCTGCCTCTAACTCAGGTTTTTTTTTCAGCACCATTTCGATGTTGTGAGGGTTGCGGGTAGCAACGTGACAAATTTCGTGAATCCTGTCCGGCGCGATGTCGTGTCCATAGGTAGCAGTACTACTGACAACGTGACTATCCGTTTCGTCACGGATAATCCAGGACCTTGGTTCCTTCACTGGTAAGTTGTCCCCTTGGGTGCTACAGGATCGCGATCTCACACGTCCTTTTCTAGTCACGTTGACTGGCATCTCAACCAGTACGTTAACTCCTGTAGATGCATTCTAAGACTCATTCCCGTGTCTAGCGGATATGCTGTCGTCATGGCGGAAGCACCGAGCGAAGCAGCCAAGGAACAAGCCGCGGTAATTCCAGGTATGTTCCACACCTCAGATGCTGTGCCTATGGAAACTACAGACATTGATCGCCTCTTACACAGCGGACTGGGGTCAGATATGCCTCCCTGACATGTGACCACAACGAGCATGCCTGTCAGATCTAGATTTTGGGTATATCCTTCTTCCATTGGGTCGCATTACCTGTACGTGTAGGGACATTTAATTAGCTACCTTTTGTGCTCGCCATATTTGTACACCAAAAATGCGTATATGTTACGGTACCGAAATGTAACCTTTGTTTTTCTTATGTCCGTAGAACGTGGCAAAACAAACCCTGCGATTTCTCACCGGACTCCACCTCTCCTCAATCATTTGGAATGTCTTTGATTCCATCATGCCTACTACTACCTTGGCCCCTTACGACAGCAGGTAGCACACTCCCGCCTATTCGCCCGCCCGCCCCTGACACTACACCTCGACAGTTTCAACTTGAGCAAGAAAGTCGGATACAAGCATTGATACGACCTTGCTGTAATTGGCAGCCAATACTAATATGATGATCCCTTTCCTTACCGTATGAATGTTTTTATGAATTGTCGAGCACACGCCAAGCCGGGTGGGGGCAGCGAGCAGCTCGGCGATTGTGTTGCCTATTGGATTGGCATAATCATGATGTATCTATAGTATTTTTGGATGTGATAACGTGGTCCAGGGGCGTTAACTCGAACCCGAAATGACGCCAACCGCCGGCACCTCTGGGCAGTGTATGTACATGTACATCTTTGAAATTCTTGGGTGGGTCTCGGCCGAAACTTGCCATGCTAATTCACTAGCTTGATTCTATGAACGGGACCTTATGAACTCAGGTTTGATTCGTGACGCGTGATACGATCACACGGTACTATGTACCTGCCGAAGAAACACTGCAGCACTATTCTAGTAGCATCACCTTCCTCCTCGCCGTTTGATCGCGTTAACGGAGTCGGTCATATATCGCACCGAATGTAACCTCTGACCTCGAACTCGTCTGGTACCACCTTCAATGCCGGTGTGCAGATATGCGTGTTGCACGGGGTCTTCGGTATCATTGGCCGGCGGTGGAAGGGCTCCGGTTGAGATCTATGAAGTGATGAATTCAATTTCATTTTGTCAACATTTCACGTCGGGCACATAAGGCCATTGGATACCGAATAATGACAACACCTTGGGCGGCCTGCACTACACAACGGGAATTGGAGCGGAAGACGTGCGTGACCTTGATTACGGTACGCACTTGGCTTTACCCCCGTAGGAGACAAGTCGCGCCAAGTGGATCGTCACCATAGCATAGATCCACTCGGACGGGGCTCCGCTGAATATGTGTACGAGAGATGCTGAGGCTAAAAAACTCAGAGCGTCTGAGTCGGATGACGGTAAACATCCAAAACGGGCGGCGTACCGGTCTTTCAAATGAGAAAGCGCACGGAAGGGATCACTAGATAAAACGCCGATTTGCGCCCAAACCGCGCACTTACCTAGGATAGTTGTATGTTTGTTGCATTCGTCGTTCCACGGGTTTGAGGCATCACAGGGGGAAGTCCTGGAACGTCACATGCCACTGGTTATGTAGTACACTGCCCACCCTAGGAGTAGAAGCGGCGAAATGGGCGCAATCCGGCGCTGACACGTATCGAGCACGACCAAGCAATCGAAGTGCGTCCACAAGCCAAATCAGTGTGAATTATATTTGGGATTGATCATGAATGCTGGTGGTGCCACCCAAATTAATTTGCATTTCTCCTTCGCGTTTCAAAACCACACTATTTTAGCCGAAACGACACTTCAAGTTAGATATCTGTGCTATCTGACAACGTACCTTAATTGTGTTCTAAAAAGCTCATTCCAGTGAGTGCCTTGTCACGACGTACGACTGAATGATAGCCTGCGCCCATCATGGGCTGGAACGCTGTGCCATTAGATATGACATGGTGCGGCACTCGGCGGCCGCACCCCGAATGAATGCTGTGGCAAACTAGCCGGAAGTTGATGGTGACTCGGCATAAGAGGATACATGCTAGGTCAAGCTTGATCTTCTGGGACCGAATGGACGCTACTAGTAGTACCATTGCCAAGTCGTAAACTTTGAGTTCATGGGTATGGTTGACTAACGAGTCTGAACCAATCAGAGTCTCAGCTTTGATCACAAGCTCTTCCGAGGAGTATGTGGCCTGTGCCACTGCCACGAGACCTACATCACTGTGGCGCGTGAATAGGAAGGACTCGGAAGCAACCTCATCACCTCACTAGCGTTGGTCCCGGTGGGCCGCCAATGTCACTCACAGCCGCATTAATCACAGGACAGCCTGTCAGTGGGTAACACACACGGCGATTCTTAGTCGCTGTGGTAAGCCCATCACCAGGACACGACCGAGTAGCAACCGAAAAATGAAAATGATCGACTACTTAGAACGGCCAGCTCAAGAACTTCCTATTGGCCCACGAGTACTAAGGGATCCCAGAACTGTCTTACAGCACGACCATAGCTGGTTCAAATCCCTGCCAAATCGAGAACGGGCTTTGCGGGCGCAACCCCTCCTCTTTTCTTGATACCTTTATGGATGGCCGGTAGTCTCCTGATCCATGTTGGTATAGGTCACAACAGTCGCAAAGCTGATAATGTGTGAGCGTTCTGATTCCATTGCGGCGTTAAGTGGTGTTGACTTCCTTACTAGACGACATGGCGGTGGTGGTTGGCGCTGCAAGCTGTCTGGGGTTAGTGCGTACGTATGAAGTGCCTGGAAAGACAGGGGAAGCTTAACACTCTCGCGCACCGAGCCGAATGGTGGAGATGAACCCGATCCACGACTGCATACCAGTCCAGCTCGGAGAGTATAAAGCGAGGGACCGAATGACGTTCACTCCCTACCCTGACACCAATTAACCTTCCATCTTTCTGTCCTTGCTGCTCAGTTTCTAGTGAGCAGTGGGCACTATTTAATTCCCTGTAATGTATCTTCTTTTGACATCCATTTTTTCATTTCTTTCCATCACTCGCGCCGCGTCCATTGTTTCGCGTTCCCAATCCAATCCTCTACCACGGGCTTCCATTGGCAATGCTGTTGGGCCCGTCACTAACCTGACAATTTCCAATGGAATGATTGCTCCAGACGGTTTATTGCGCTCGTAGGCTGTTTTCACTCACTGCTTTCTTTGTATTGACCTCTTTCAGGACCACCCTTGCTGGAGGTACCTTCCCTGGACCTTTAATCATGGCCAATAAAGTGTGTTTATTGGCGATAGTTGCTGTTCATATGACTGAAACTCTCTCAAAGGGAGAGGAATTTGCGATCAACGTAGTCAATGAATTGAAAGATCCGGAGATGTGGCTGAGCACCAGTGTGGTATGTACTGAGGAGCTCGACCAGAAAGCACCACTCATACATCCTTTAGCACTGGCACGGCATCTTTCAAAACGGTACAAACTATGTTGATGGTACATCGTTTGTCACGCAATGTCCTATCGCACAAAACAGTTCCTTCCTGCATCGATTCGAGGCGAAAAACCAAGCCGGAACGTATTGGTATCACTCACACTATTCTTCCCAAACTTGTGACGGATTGAGAGGAGCTCTCGTCATATACGACCCTGATGACCCTTATCTCAGTTTGTATGATGTAGACGATGGTGAGCGAACGGCTGGAAGCAGTGAATTCTCTAATAAGATCATTTTCCAGAGACGACTGTGATCACCCTGGCAGATTGGTATGTTTTTGGTTGTATTTCCGAGATGAATCTGATTGTTTCATGTCTTAAGGTATCATATTGCCTCTCCAGTGCTAAACTACATGATTGGTGTCAATCCTATCTCGACACTTATCAATGGCCTTGGGCGTTACACAGGAGGTCCCAGCTCAGACCTCGCTGTTATCAACGTCGAATATGGCAAGCGCTACCGCTTCCGTTTGGTTGGGATGTCCTGCGATCCCAATTTCACGTTTTCCATCGACGGGCACAACTTGACAGTCATCGAGGCCGACGGAAAATTGACGGAGCCGCTCCTTGTGGATTCGCTTCAAGTGTTTGCCGGGCAGCGCTACTCCGTTATTATGAATGCCACGCAGCCAGTCGGTAACTATTGGATACGGGCCCTGCCAAGCACCACGGCCCCAACCTTCGCTGGAGGACTCAATTCTGCCATCTTACGATACAGTGGCGCGTCAACCCAATACCCAACGACAAACTATACACCGGGCGTGATCCCGCTTCAGGAACAGAACCTGCATGCTCTCATTAACCCAGGGGCACCTGGAATCCCTGAGTATGGGAAAGCGGACATCAACATCGACATCTCCGCCAACAATGTCGGCGGTGTATTTTATATGAACGACGTTCGGTACCGGCCTCCAACTGTGCCCGTGCTGTTGCAGATATTGAGCGGTGCGCAACAAGCGACGGACCTCTTGCCCAACGGGAGCGTGTATGTCTTGGAGCCCAACAAGGTTGTTGAATTGACGGTACAGACTATTGGCTTTGGCGGCCCTGTGAGCTCTCTTAATTCATCACCTTTTAGCAATTATTTACACGTGTTCAGCACCCAATCCATCTCCACGGGGTTTGTCCATCGCCGAGGAAATATTCCCACGACTAACTTGGTTTACAGCATGCTTTCGACGTTGTTCAAAGCGCAGGTGTCTCAACCTTCAACTACCAGAACCCGGTTCGTCGAGACGTGGCTTCCGCTGGCATACAAGGGCAACAAATGGTTGTTCGATTTGTGACGGACAATGCTGGTCCATGGTTCCTACACTGGTACAGTCTCTCCATGATGTGTGTTACGACTCATCCTGACGTCTCATGATAACCTAGTCATATCGACTGGCATCTCGAAGCGTGAGTGTCGTTATCTTGATATTATAACAGGTTGCTCACGAGCTCTGCTTAGTGGTTTCGCTATCGTGTTTGCCGAGAACCCTGCTGGAGTGCGTAATCATCTTGGGGTCATTCCCGGTAAGCGCCAAAGTTTGTCAACCCCTTGAATCGATGCTAACATATCTTATCAGAATCGTGGGATGACCTGTGCCCGAAATACAATTCGTTGTCGCCGTCACAGCTAGGAGCGCTGAACGCGGAGCAACAGGCTGCCAATATCACGACGTTATTACTTCCTAGCTGATACGTTTGATAATGTTAATCAGGGCGTTCGTCCGAAGGATACCCCATGGGCTAGTGGACTAATATAATGTAGCACTCTGTAGTTTGAGTCGGCAATTTGATATGATTGGTCTGACTCATCTGGTCTTGGCATGCATGCATCATCATCCTGAAAGCAAGAAATAGGGGTCCGATGAGTGGATATCATTCTGACCTTTGTGATGGGGCCCAGATTACGTGCAAACATAATGCCAGGCATTGTCAATGTCCCCGGGCGTGACCCCAAAACTCAGGCGGTCGCAGAATCACTGCTGGAACAAGATAGGGATACGCATCACTGTTTCTTCAACGCACAAGGTTTTCATAATCACCTGAGCCATCAGTGAGTGAATGTCAGATTGAGACGCTGGGACGCTCATTGCATGTTAGCTTGCTTGCGGCATACGATTTGGGTGCTCCTGCTGTCCTTTTGCAAGCTATCTATGATACAGAGCGTCAGATTCTAAAACCCATTGATGGCGAAACCGATGTGCCCTCTGAACATGTGAAGATAGTCCCTGACAACTTTGCAAAGTATCTCGGGCAAGCAAAGTGTGTGTATCTTGGCGAGCGCGTCGTGGTTCAGTTCATCCATCCAGTCGACCAGGTACTATCATGCCTTCTTGAGTTTCTTCACAAAACAGATCATAGCATCTGGAGCGTCAGAGACAGTGGAGAACTATGTATTCAACCCTGCTGTCAACGTTGACGGCGTTGAGATGTTATCGAGATTCATGAGCGAAATGTGGGTAGCTTGCTTTCTGTTATCTTCTAAGGCGCAACTACATGCTAGGTACCATCCGTCGATCCAGACTGGGGTGCGTTTGTCTGGTCCGTGAGTCTATCAACTTCCTCGTCATTGATCCGAACGCGTAGTATGGCGCCGAGTTTGGGAGCGATGCTATGATAGCGCAAGGTCTGGGCCCTCTTTCCCCCTTATAAGTTTGAGGTTCATTGTACATCAAGTCTTGCTCAGGCTGCCGTCCACTCTACGATGGTTTCCAACTTGCTAGATTTTACTGTGCCTGGTATGGCCGAGGAGGCATCCAACACATCTAATAGGGATGAGAAGGAAATGGGGAGACCTCTCCTTCATATTTTGCGCAAACTCTATGACTCCGACGTTGTAAGACCTGTACCCTATGACCCTGATAAGGCTGTGAGCCAGTATCGAGTGCACACAATGAAAGATGGTCGCCCAGACGAGATAATAAAGCTATGTGCTACTTGGTGGAGCAGTGTATTACCAGAGATCCAAACATCAGATCTCGACGCCAAAGTCGAGGAGTTGTTATGGGCGAACACTCTGTGGTACAGGCAAGCGAGGTCGCAAGCCCCGATTGGACTTTGTCCTTATGCATGCACTGAATGCGACGCTATTCCTGCCGTCTTTGCTGAAGATCCTTCCCAAGAAAAGTTCCAAAATTACATTGCTCAAGGCGTTCCTACCGGTTATGATGACGTATGTACTCGCCCGCGGTCGCCCCAGGATTGATGTGGGACTTGTGATGTCGTACACCGCCATCCCTCGTCCTCCCGGGCAGCCATCCGCACTACTCACACCATGCACTTGCACTGTGGGCAACCCGAATGAAACGTACAACCCATGGTTGAACATCTCTGCATCTGTTATTCATGCCCCAGATGCACATATGACCAAGGCTATCAGGATGCTGTACTATGCCGCGCAACATTATGGACACAAGAAGGCACGCGATCTTGCTGGGTGCGACATCATGATCGACGAGGGGCGGCGGGAGGACACGTTGCCTGGAATTTCCGAATTGGATGGTACGTTGTTTGTGCGGACTGCTGGTGTTGTGATGAACACGCTTGGATGGGTTACTTATGGAGATGAACCTGGTGCTTGGGATTTCTCGGGGCTTGGGTGGGATGAAGCGTGGAAGGCTTTAGATTCAAAGTAATGGTGTGTAGTTGTTTGGTGGTAACCGTCAACATATTTGTGTCTACTGTTCAGTACAACAATCCCGCTCACTGCTTACTCGCATTCCATCCCCGATGAGCTCCTCCTGGGTCTAGCGACGGTGGCAGACGTCGGTGGAATTAGAGAATCCTCACGCTCTACTCCATAGCCCCCCTCGCCTCAGCAAGGGTACAGATGACGGTTAGTCCTGTTTCAGTCCGAGTCTCACTGTATAACAGTGTCTTACTCGGCGGTTCGACCACTTTCCATCTCGACTGACGCATTGAACACAGACAATCCTTTATAAGTGAATCCATCACAGAACAACGATGGGCGGTCGCCAAGGAAGAGATGGTCTGCATTGTGGGTCGCGCTTGTGTTTTCTGCACTAGACACTTGGTATATTTGAATTACCTATTACCCCTTTACTCACGGCTCACACTCTGTCACAGGACACTGGCGCTGAGGGGGATTGTACACGTACCACTCCAAGCTCTCACCCGCAAATTATCCGCTGTTCATTGCCTTCTACGAGCAGCATCATGGAAGTGTTGTACCCATTGTAAAGCGGTACTCCTCCCGTTTCTCCTGACCACCCCTTCGTACATCCTGGGAGACACCCTTCCTTCCACTGCTCATGGATATGGTAAAGAATGTGCTCACCGCATGCTACTGATCTCCTCGACGACTGCCGCGGAGGGAATGCCCACACTATCCGACCATCACAATCCCGCAGTCGAAGCACCCTCGCTGACGGGAGTCCCATCTCCAGGGACTCCTGGGGGGATCCCACTGGTGGAGCTCAATGCGCCCATCGTGGGCTTAGGCTTTGATGTCTTGGAAGGCGTCGAACCACCACCTGCTTATACCCGCTTCGGAGGTGTTGGGACTGTATCCTCATATTTCAGTGCTTGAACCGCTGGCGCGATGAAGGGGGGTAGAGGGTCGGAGCGACTGTCGGGAAATGGCAACAGAGTCAATCCAAAACGGTATGGAAGTAGTAAGCAGCGTATTCATGTCTTGAATCTTATTTGATATTACCATAGTTTATGTGACGCTGCCTTTTTACCTGTAAACTAAAACGATACTTGCCGGTGTAGCTTGACCGTCATGCATTGGAGCACTGGCATGGGTTAACGTTTCAGTCACGCGCGTCACGTGCCTTGAGACGCGTCTATTAACTTTGCGCGTCATTAAGAGCTATCACAAACAACCTGTTCCCAGAAGACGAACAAGTACTCAGCTTCTCACCACCACCAGCACGACACGAAAATTTGATAGCCATGATTCCATACAAGTTTGCACCACAGAAAAAGGGTATAAACGCAACAGGTGCTGCTTTCGGCAAAAGATTAAATCTCGATGCAAACCTCAACATGAACGTCACTGAGAGTACGATGAAAAGGGTCTTTGACGGCGGGTTTTCTCAGTCGCTCTCATCGCGCCACGTCGAGTCGCACTCTCTTGGCGGCTCAGCATATCCGCACCTTAAGGAAGAAGACGTAGATAGCAAGCCAGCCATCTTTGCACCAGTGAGTTTATCCATCACCCAATTTTCTATTCTTTGTGCGTTTTTGAAGAGTTTGTTGGTCAGCATGCATCTTCTGTGCTCAGTTCTGAGCCAACAGGTGTGTATATGCGCGTGGATGCTGTCGTTGACACAAATGATAATATGGGGGCATATTACGCAGATAATGCTTTCAACCCGCGGATATCTACCACGTCTACTTCGTCCTCAAAAGAGAGAATTATCCAGGCGAACTCGCAGGAACTCGATCTAGACCGTTCTGCAAGCAAAATCGAATCCCTGGCCTTCTTTGGTCCTATGGAGGCCGGTTTCCGCAAGATGCAGGAGGAATGGGTCCAACAGGTGCGTCTTCTTATCTATTCTTCGATCCTTTATTCTGATGAATGTATAGCGCGACTACATTTCGGATTTGGAATCGCGATTGGAGGCCAGGAACGAGGAGAACGCTACGCTTTCAAGGGATCTTTTTCAGATGGAAAGCGCGCATAAGCAGTTAATTGACAAACATCGAGATGGTCTTGGAAGAGCTGCAAAAATGTGTGAAGCAGCGATCGTTTCCTTGAAACTTTCTGACTCGATTGTCCATTTAGCTACTCCGCGCTCAAATCCGAGTTGGACGGTGTTAAACTTGCCAAAGAGTCGTCATCAAAAGTTATATCAGAGGCGAAGGCGAGCATGGAGAGTTGGGTAGCTTTGCGAGATAGCACACAAATCCGTCTTCGAGGTCTGTTCTCTTATATAACCATCTCTTTCCCGCCTAGGACACTGAGATTCCCGCCAGACCTTGAATCCATGCTGGATGATGATGGTCGGTTCATCTTGACCGCTGAAACAAGAGAAACAGTTCATGAACTCCGCTCCGAGCTTTCGAAGAGTAGGTCGGTGGTTAGTCAGGGGCAAGTTGTATCAACCATCGTTTTCGTAGCCCAACAGGTGGCAGACCTGCTCCGTGATAAGCTACACACCATGGGCACCGAGTTAGCAGAAGCGCGAGCCCGAATCCTGGAATTGGAAGAGTCAACTAGAGCGGATAGGAACCGAACTGAATCAACCACACTCAAAATCCGCCAGTCGGGTAAGAGGGTGTCATCATTGTACGAATAGAATGCTAATGGTCGAGAAGCCGATCAAATAATGGAAGTTACGCGATATTTGCAAGAACAAAAGCACGAGTCGGTACAAGCTGCGGCGAAGGTGTATGAAATGGAACAACAGCTGGAGCATGCGCAGACACGGTAAATTTAACCGCACCCTAACCGATGACATCACTAAATTGGGTATACACGGCAAGTTTGCAGGAAGCGCAGTCCGTGATAACCTCAATGAAGGAAGAGTGCGTCCTTCCATTCCTTCCATCCCACTCCCTCGGATATCAGGGGTTAACCGTCATCGCCAAGAATGGCCGCGCGTGAGGAGCTCCATGAAGAACAGGGCGCAAAACTCCGTACCCTTCGCCATACGATTGATTTCCAAGAAGGGAATGTGAAGGCTTATGAAGCACGGTAACTCCACTATTCACTTATGGTATTTCTCTAAAATCTATTCAGGGCTCGGAAAGCAGAAGAAGAACTAGTTCAGGCTCTGAATCATAATCACGAGTTGCAGGGTCGGCTCGACTCTGCGAAGGGCCTAGAGAAACATTTGACACAACAAGCCTCGCGGCTACTTTCAGAGCGCGATGAAGGCAAAGAGAAACTGCAAGCAATTGAACGCCAACTTGTTGAAATGCAAGCTTGCGAAAAATCTCTCTCTTCTAACCTGGCAAAGACATTGATTGAGCGAGATGCACTTGCTGACAAGCTGGAATTGTTTGACAACGTCAAGGAGGAAGTCGACATATATCGGGAAAAGTAAGGGCCAATCTTGTCGGAGTGCTTGTGTTCACGCAGCTTACTCAGGTACACTGGGTGTCAGGTCTCCTTTAAGGTATGAGTTGCTTGTGCATTCTCCGGCATTTCTTCTGCCAATGTTTTCAGGTCCTTCAGGAGCGTTTTGATGATCAATGCGTGGCGTTGGCTGCATCAAAGGAATCTGTCGGCGAACTACAGGTAAACAATCAGCAATTTCACGTCAATTTTGTTCAAATATCGTTTGAACAGGAGCGCCTTCATGCAGCGGAACGTCGAGGGACTGTCGGTGTCCATGTCCGAGTTCCGCAGAGTGTTAACATACTGATTTTCACATCAAGGAGACGTCGATTGAATCCAAACGGGAGACCATTCATCTCCAAGAACAGAACGGAGTGTTGAAGGCCGGGCTTGATCGTGCGAACAAGGAGATCGAAGATAAAATTGCATCGTTCCAAGCCCTTCGGATCGAGTTGTCCCGCAAAGAAGGAGCGTTTCAAGCCTTATTAGAAACAGAGAGGTTGGCCAAGAAAGAGGCGCTTGACCAAGTGCAAGAAATGAAAACTAAGGTCGAGTCACTCGCCACGGAGCTTGCTCGGGAGGAATATCGTATGAAGGAAATGACCAAACGACTCACCGCGGCCGAAGCCCCGTCGGCTGAACATGAGCGCGAAGTGGAAGCCCTGAAGGTGCGCATAATTGAGCTAGAAGCAGCCGAAAAGAGATTAGCAGACCGAGCTGCGACTATTTCCCGCCGATATGAGAACAATGACTTGGTGAATTTCCCGTTCTCTTGTTAGTCTGCGATGACGGCAGCTACCCCTCACAGAATGACGATGAGAAGGCGTTGGTTGCTCGGTTAATGCAGAAGGCCCGAGGAATCCACGACCGGGAGATGGTGGAGAAGACCAACGAAATTAAACGGGTATGTGTTCCAAGCTATCGCGAATGGAGTAACTATCATTTGCTTGACCGCTTTCAGCGTGACAGCATCATTCAACAACACGTGGCAAGGATCGCACAACTGGAGGCCACCCTAGCCCGCCGGATCTACGAAGAGGTTGGCGAAATTTGATTCCTCATTCTCCCTGACCCGAATATGCAAAATTACAGGCCTCCGCAAAAAGCACTGATGAACAAAGTAATTCAAAGCCCGTCGATTCCACAAAGCCGCAAGGGCCAACGTCCGATCATCAGCCGGAAACCCGCGGCGTTGGGCACGAGGGCTCATCAACCACTGTACCTCATGGCGCTGCTGACAGGTCCTCTGTGAATCTTTCCATCCCTGGCCCTTCGAGTCGATCATCTGGCTACTCCACATTTGCCAAACTTTGCAGAGAAGACACCGATGACATCGCAGACTTCGGGGATGAAAAGCCACCAGTGGCGACGGGGAAACGAGTCATGTTCGCCGAGGTGGAGGATGATGAACCCTTGCGGCCCGCGCGGCGAGTGGTGCATCTATTTGCTCTATCGCGTCGTTCCTCTGTTTTTGACTATTCTCTTCCACTACACCTTTCTTCTTCGCTTCTTCCCCGTCCTCCTTTGGTGACCTCGCGCGTAGAAGCATCGCAGGGGAAGTGGAGCGGAAACTTTGGTGGACGACCAGGTTTGGTTTTCTCCCGCATGTTTCTTGTCAACTCGAGTTCTTTGCAGGCTATGGCACCAGCTTCAGGCACTGGAACTGCAATTGGCAACAAGAAGAAGGCAGCACCAAAGCGTCGTTGAATCGAAAATCGCCATGTACTCAGGTTCGGTGGACTCGGCCTTCTTTTTCTTCTTTATTGTCGCACCGCCATTATAAAACGTCACCACAGTACAGTATGCATTCCAATAGGTTCGCAAACAAGAGGACACTTTGACATTGATACAAACATGAGTTGGTATGGACGGATAGGTTATACAGGAGCGTGTGGCGTGCAGCATGCTTAGCAACGAGGCGTACGAACAAGTGTATGAGTGATCAAGGGAAACGACGATCGTAAAGCGAGCCAAGCAAAAACACACCTGCAGAGGGGTGGGGAATATACAGAACACAGCAATGATATACGACACGAGAGCGAGTTAGAGAGAGCGTCCAAGAAGGTATCAGTATGCGATCATGGTTGAGGGTATGCACAGCATCCAGCAGACGAGAGTGTCCAAGATACCAAGAAAACACAATATAATACAATGCGTGGCGTGATAGAAGCAGACGGGAAGAGAGCAGAGGATAAACTGCGCCAGAGCAATAAAATGGCTCAGTCCGGGAGGCGCAGGGTATCCCCTTCGAAAATGATATCGCCCTTGTCTGAGAGGGCAGCGACAGCTTTGGCAACTTCAGCAGTGTCAAAGTCTTCATGTTTGTCCGGAGGCATGGCAGCATTGAGGTAAGTGAGTAACGAGGATATCGTCATGTCGTCAGTTGATTCGTAGGTGGCCATGAAGAGATACGCGATGGATGAGAATATGAAATTCATGCTACAGAATAGAAAAGGAATGATCAATCCGCAATCCCGTTGCTTGAAACAACAAACGATAAAATAATAATCAAAAGAATCAAGACGCCAAGCGACCAAGAAAAGAAATGACAGGAATCACGTACCGGCCATGCACCGAGTCCAGATCCGCCAAACCCAAGATCAGCCTTCGGGGTAATCTGGTTGCCGACATACCCGGTTCCACCGTGGCAACACCGTCTGCTTCATACTTGCTTTTTGGACGAGTCGCACGAGCAGGCTGTATTTTTCGAAGAGAGCTGCTACTCGTGGCATCAGAAGATGTAGTTGGCCATGGTGGACCGAGTCGGCTGTCGGCGCTATCGACCAACCGGTGTTTCTTCCCAGAAAGTGGGGGAAGTTTGCGTCTCCCTTCCGCCCGGTTGGAGTCGGGTCCGTCGTCAGAGTCAAGCTCGTCCTCAGCAGAAGCGTCGTCGTCGGTGAGGATGTCCTCTACAGGCTGTCCTCCCTTGGCCCTCGCGTCAGCTGCTTGAGCGGCCTTTTGTGCGCGTCTCTCGCTGAACCCGAGAAAATAGCCCAGAAGGCCCACCCCATACAATCAACGAATGGACGGTGAACAAACGGGAAAAAAGGTCCACTCGTGTGAGAGAGATAGAAGGACAAGGATTAAAAAAGAGATAACCCACTGCCTGGCTAAGCATTTTCCGCGATGCTGCAACCACGGGTATGCACAATAAGAACTGTCTTGCCTGAGCTGCACCCATTTCTTGCAAAGAGTACAAAATACTCTGTTTGGTTCAACCTCTCCGACTAGCGGGTCGGCCCGAAGAGTAGCCGCTCGTTGTTCGGCATTTCGCCGGCGAGACTCGTGAGCCGGAGGGAAATTAGTTGGCGTAAGGTCCTTGAACGAGGATGAAGGAGAGCCTGGTGTGTCACCAGGCACGGGGATGGCAGAAGAGGGATCCACGCTTGGCTGTGAGATATGTCGAGAACTTGCTGCATGGAGAGCATTTAATTCACTAGGGCCGGCAGAGTGAGAGGGTGGATCATCGATATAAGGTCTGCACATGTTCTAACCAAAGCGCAAACAATGGAAAGGGCGAAAAGACTTGCCTGGAACTTGAGGAAGGCTCCAGCTGGGCTGGGGACGTAGCCGATTGACCCACGTACTTCTGACAAACCGAGCGATGTTGCAACCACTTTTGCACAGCTTGCATATGATTTTCGGGACTGACTGGAAGCCACTGGTCACAGATGTTACACAGTACACGCTCGGCATCGAATTTGCGGACATCAGGGTCCTTGGACAGGAGAGAGTTGCGCTCTTCCAAACCATAGTTGTTCTTGGTGTTTCTGTGTGATAACGTGAAATTCGGTGGCAGCCGGATAAGCCATTAATAAACATACATTTTCTTTGATAGGCAACTCTTCCTGTGGGCGTCCCATGGAATGGAACAATACGTGGAATTAGGGCGCAGGCGAATCCATTTGTCACAGGAAGCACACAAGACACGATAGGCTTCAAACTGGGCGACGTAGGGGTCTGCGCGCAAGTAATCAATACGCTCTTCTTCTGATCGCTTAGCACGACGTCGTTTTGGTGGTGGATTCGCAAGGGCCTCCGCTGTGCTCTCGGGGGTATAGATCACCGGTTCTGGAACTGACTGGGTAGTGTTGGCACTGAGGTGGGTGACGCGTCGATGGATGATATCACAGACACATGGACGTGACATACCACTGCTGACGATGCGCGTCCCAATGTTTCAAGGTAAAACCACCGGTTGCTTCGTCTCGGAAGGAAACACCTTCTCCACAGACCTCACATATGACGCGCCCCGTTTCATACTCGCCTTTCGGCACTGCGGAAGAGCCTTTGGTGGTCTTGGTGTCACCCTCGGGAGAGCGATCTCGTGACGGGGGCGTCTTGCGCTTGCGAGGGTTTCTAGATACGCTGGTGAGCACGCGTGGAGACGGATCAAAGGATCATACGCACGAGGGGGCATGCAGCGACTGAGATGCCAACGGAGAGGCAACGCTGCCAGTCACGTTGCTCGTCAGATCAGCGGGTATGGCGGGGAGAGCACTCACAGATGGGTGTCCGCATCCATATCCACGGATATGGCAGCGACCGGAAGCAATGGCACTGGAAGAAAAAGAAGGGAAAAAAGCGATAGATGGGTGCAGAGAGAGAGAGAAGGGTTAATATGCGTGTACGCTAGTTCGGGTCCAAAACGTATTTACAGAAACAAGAGAAAATATGTCACAGATCCGGGATTTCGAGAACATAACCAAAGCTTAATTCGCACGGACATGTTCAATCTCCGCACAACATTTACCGTTAATTATCCAGGAACGTCCTCGAAACACATGTCCGTTCCTTTTTGGTAGATGCCGAATCTAAACTTTGTATGCCACTTCCCAGGTGTTTTCTCCTCCCAAGCAGAGCTGGATCCTGGAAGTAACTCAGGCCAGGTTTCCGATAGCTCAGTCCTCGCCCACTGCAAATTTCTGACCACATTCCCATGGAAGTGTTCCCTCTCAAGTTCTTCCCTTGTCCAATCACGTTTCTCCTCCTGTTATGGTACTCTCACCCAGCATTTCCAGAAACGTGATATCAAATCGGCTGTTCTGTGAGCATCGCCAGGTTTTTGCCAGGTTTTCATTCCCCCTCCCCGTTCTTTATCATTTTGCGATGCTTTCGGTCATGATTTGATTGCTCCTAGCAGTGCAATTCAGGCGTGCTGACCATCCCGGTTAGTCACTTTCCATGTGTGTGCATATTCATATTGATCTTCTTTTACATACAGCTTGTTTTCGCAGCATTCATCTTGCTCCTCCGGGTCTAAGACGGAACTCTATGTTTGTTCCCTTCATGTCGTGGTAGCCCGGAATCGCCTCCGCGTGGTGTGAATATTGTTGTTGTCCTGTCACTCCTAGGGCTTGTCCCACCCTTGCGATCTTTCTCTCGCGTTTCAGTGTCAGTCACGCTAGGCCCATCTGAATCTTCCGCTTATTCCACGTCACCCTCGTGACTCATCTCCCAAGGTTTTGGATGTCATTACTTCCGCCGGCATAAACCGTAAGTGGGATGCTAACATCGAATTCGTGTCCATTCAAAACTATTGATTTGTTTTCCATTCTTTGTTTTTTATTTCACTTGTTATTTTCAAAAATTGCGTGTGAAGAACTTATGTACATATACTAGATTGACTGCATCTTCGGAACTTCAGCCTATGTCGTATTCAATTGATCGCCGTTGACATAGCTCAGGAAAACACCTGGACCCATATGGTTAAGCCTCCCAGCGTCCACGCGGTTCCACTTGAAACGAGCTTAAGGGAGGATTCTCGGTCCATATGTTTCAGCGTTATTAGTGACTTCGATGTTCGCCGTGAGGTGTGGCCCAAGAATTAGAATTAGCTTTAGCTTCCCCCAAAGTCATGCTACCCTTGGAGCCCAATCTCCTTGGGGGGTACTTTGTACGTGTTGCGCTGGGGCCATGCAGGCGTCGATCGCGATAACACCCTTAATTGAGGCACGGGATTCTTTTTTTTTTTTGGAACACCACATTCAGGCTAGACTCTGCGCCCGTTGCTAGAATCTGATATGACATTATTCGAAGTATGATATATTTATTGTGTTATGGCCGCTGCCAGCTGCCAGTGGATAAGACATATCCGATCTTAGTCAGAGAGGAAACAAGATCGCTAAGGAGGTGGAAGCGCCGCAAGGATCTCCCTTGAATAAATCGATGTGTCTATACTAGTGATCCGTTATCAAACATCTAGCCTCCCATCGAGTTAGCACAAAGAATTTTGTAGAATTTTGCTTGTGATTGATGTATGTAACTTGGGGAAACGGTCATAGATAGCCTCTACCATTCGCAGTGTGTTCAGAGCGGAAGCAAACAGCATCGACGCTGTGGTCAACCAAATCCGCGGACTCTTAATTCCGCACTGCCTCCTGAGTAGGGTATCGGTGGTACTTGCATCCGTCCTGATCACGACCGCTACTGAATTGACAGAGGGAACAAAGGGAGTTTCAAAGAACATCGACGCCGCTTTCCTAACATTATCCACGTGGCAGAGTTCTATTACTTCGATTCTCCATTGATAGCGTGAGAATGATACAACTCACACCCTACCGTATCCATCTTCCAAAAAGGCCTTTAAGCGGCTGGCGATGATTTCAAGTCCACCGAGCCACTTCGCAAGCTCTATACCGAACTTCTCCTTGTCCCCTCCTTGCGAGATGCGAGCAATGAAATCTCGGCGGTAAGGAACCGCTCTGACGGCGACCTAGACCAATGAAGAGCACAGGTAAACCTACAGACCAAGCGCACTGAAAGTCTAGCACGACGAAATGACGTACAACGGCTAACGAACGCACGATAAATGTGTGGTGATGTCTGAGCACCTCATCATATGAGCGCTTGAAGCACACGTGCAATTCTACGGAAGGATCATTTTGCATGTGTTGCAATGCCTTGCATAGGAACATGAGACCACTGAAATTGAATTATTATTATTTGAGTGTCGTTTTCCAACTTGGTTAGTTGTGCGATGGACTAAGACAAGGTGTCACTCACCGAGTTAGGTGTATCAGGCAAGCGGTTCCATTACGAAGTCCTTCTGATGTTTCACTTCTAACAAGATTCTCAAGTGTTGTGGAACACTGGGAAGCATCTCGATAGCGCGACCGAACACCCTGCGAAATAACAATAAGTAACTTCCGGCAGGATGTGAATAGAAAACCGTTCAACAACGTTCCTCGATGTTGCCCTTAATGTCTGCCTGGACAAATCCGAAGACGCCAGAGCCGAGTAAATCTGAAGCACCACTAAATCAGGGAAAATTCAGATGGGGGAGACGTAATGGTAAGCGCACCAAATAGCTTCACAAGCCCATCCGAGGCTTCCAGAAAAGACACTGTATCCACTCCGTGTTCGGTGATGGGGACGTTGGCGAACGACTAGGTGGGTACATTCATTCTGCGAATAGAAAGGAGCTAGTCGCTTACTCGGACGGTCTCGAAATATGGTCGTTCAGACATTATGGTGTGAGAATGAGGTTAAGGGATATTGGCAGTGAACCCAGTTCCCCCGCACCCTCCAAGCCTCGTGTACCAGTGCAGCCTCGAGGCCTCGAATTACCACTCAGTGAATGTGGCGTAATGTCATGTTCTGAGACAACGTGAATAGAAGAAGGGGCGAGGCGTACACGGAAAACATTGAACTAAAGTTAATTTTTGAGACTTGAGTTACGAATTAGATAATTTGCTATTCAGGTGATTAGATTAACCAAGTGAAACAAAATTGAAACAAAATGGTCCGGCGGACACTCTTTCCATGGCCCGTCTAGTTATTTCTTTCCCCCGCAATTCTTCTGACTACCGAGCTCCCAGGGGGTATGCCGCTCCATGGGCAAATGGGCTGATGTGTGAAGATAAAGTATGCGGTGCAATGTTTTTATCCAGTTCGCTCAGCTTCCTGGTTGACCTGATTGTTCGACTCGGTCTCTGGTGACACAGCGTGATGTTTCACCTGTCTGCAGGGTGTGGTATAAGGGCGACTGCCCGGACGTGCGTATGGTTCATTCTGGCCATGAAAGAAGTTGGCGGTAATTTCGTCCTTGGTAGCGTATCGGTATGCCCATTCACTAGAGGGGTTGTTATGCCGTTGGGTCCAGTAGAAAGCGTAATTCAATACTGCATTCGTTCACGGGTAGGGCGGACATTTTGATTCCTTCTCAGTGAGACATATACTCATGAAGCACGACGGACTCACTTGGAAATGACCTTTGCGGCCGCAATTCCCCATCCCCATCTTCATCTTCACTGGACAGATCTTCCGAGTCACAGTGGCGAACTAATGGATGCTTGGCTGCCGCATTGTGGCTCTGGTAGGGTTCCACAGGACCGGGGTGCAGCACACCTCCGTGACCGTTGTCGCAAAGCGCCGAGGTGACGGTGGAGTCGCAGGGCACTTGTCGTATACTTTCCAGTGTTTGTGGGACCCTGGTTTTGGCGCGCTTTTGAGGGGTCAGTATATTCCCCTGTTTTCCAGCCGAACTTTTACTGACCTCGAGCTTTTCGATCCTGGGGCATTTACGTCTATGCTTGAGCCATAAGCCAGGATAATAGTCCGACCTCTTATCGAGGCTGATTTCCTTGTGGCATCCTCCGCAAATGACGCTTTTTGTCGTTATGTTCTCCGCGTACTCGTCTTGCTCAAGCTCTAACTTTCGTTGCTCTAAGGTCCTGCGTTTCCTCTCACACCCTGTCGATATACAATGATTGTTCTGGGAGCCAACTGACTCTGCGACCGAATTCGAGCTGCTATGCTGTTCCGGGGCTACTAGAGGCAACGCGATCTCTGTGTCGGGTGGGGAAGTGGGCGTGCGTGCCATGTGGGCTGGGCTCGCATGTGGCTTCATCGGGCACGCCTTTACGTGCTCGTTCACCAGCCCGCTGACAACGCCCCACTCTGTTCCTTGGTCATATTCAATTACAGCACAGCACTTGCCGCATGGGAGGTGCTCCAGCCGATGCGATATCCGACGATCGTAACCAGATGCCTGGCGAACGTTTCCAATGCGAGACATCATGATACGAGGTTGATGCGAACAAGGTGAGCTGCTGGAGGGGGGTGGGCCAAGGGAATGAACCAACAACTTGTCGCCCACATTTCCTTTTGATATCAAAAAGACCTCTCCGCTTTGTTTGTTGTGAAATGTGTCACAACAGTTCGGATTGTGGAGGTTGCTTATTATTGTGCCCATATCTGGCACAGCGATTCTTCTCGAATTTCCCCACACACGAGAAGGTGGTGAGATTAGTATGTTTGATGCGCTCTTTACGCCGTTTCATTCGAAGTTCTCTTGCAGTGTTATCACTTCCCCAGGTTGCGTAGAACTCAAGTGGCCAAGTTGTCATGATATATTATAGCAGCCTGGTAGTAAGTTCTCTCGTCATTCCATCCGGTTCCCCAACCCGCCTCTTTCATTCTTCGGAAATTATAGTACTCTAACGCTGCGCCGTCACCGATGAGAAGTTCTCTACCCCTGTTCCCTGACCCATAGTTGGACCAAGACAGTGGCGGCTTCTTTTCAAAGCTCTCTTACTGTCTTCTAGCGCCTCTCACTCGTGTTTCGCGCAAATAGCAGTCCTTCTCTATGATCTGAAGGGTACTACGCGGGGAATGCAAGTGGAGTTCTCTATATGGGCTACTGGAATCTTTCTGAACTTTCTCGTTAGCTGCAGCACTGACATCATTTGATAGACACCGCCTCTCCAAGACGTGACGACAGTGAACATCACCTATACAGTTCGTGCGAGATCGTAGGGATTTCAAGTTTCTGTCAAGAGCTTTCTACGCAGCCCTGACGTCAGGCTATGTAAGAACTGCGAGTCCAAAAGACCTATTTTAACTGGACAGGGCCGCTGAGCGCAACGGGTCTATATATCATCCATTCGAGCGGCATCTTCTCCCTTTGAACCCAGACACTGGCTACCAGGTGCGTGATGCCTCGCACGGACCCAGTTACCTGAGGCGGCCGCGGTCACGGTGGCAATAGACAATGACATATGGACACAGCAAAATTTCGAACGGAGCGAGCCGAAGAGTTCAATTCTTCCTGTGTCTACTAGTTTCAACCTTTGTCGCCAGCAGCTGGGCCCTCGAAACTACTGAGTGTTTGAACATTCTTGCCGCTCCCACTGATAGTGCCATTGTCAAGGCCCCGTTTTCTCCTTCAAAGTGAGAAGTACATTTTGGCGAGTTGACACGGCTCGCAGTCTGTCACTGAGGATCCATAGCGTCTGAGGCGAACATACGAGCGAGGTCGCGGGGCGTATATACATTTTATTTGAGAGATTCTTTGACAAAGTTGGCGCCCATAGTACTAGTTGCCTCTCAGTATGAATAGGACTCCGCTGTTCGGAAGAGTTGCGCTAGTGTGATTAGGGAGTACGCAGTATGTACTAATAGTAGGATACCGGTTGACAGCGGTTGACGGCGGCAGCCCTGGTGGTAGATAACGTTTTGTTTCCTTTTTTCTCATGTATCGCGTTTTTTTTTATCCACCCCTGTAAGGCATTTGTCTGTCAATCCAATTTGCCATCGGATTTTCACACCACCGCGGTGCCTTTTAACTTTCTCCCAGGCGAGAACTGTGCATCCTGGTTTAACAGTACAATTTCGCCTTCCCGCTACCTTCAATGCCTCCAGAACCCACCAAGGGCAAGTTGAAACGCAAAGCGAGTCGTAGAGAGATTGACGAGTATAGATTTGATGGGGGCCACGCACGCGAAATAGAACAGAAGAGGAATAATGGGCAGATCTCGTGCGCTGAGTGTAGGAGGTGCGATCACCGCGCATGTTATGCACTAATCCCTTTCCACATTTTGACCTAATGGCGCACCCGGAAGGTTGAAGATAAAGTGTGACAAGCAAATCCCCTGCCAATCATGCCAGGTAGGTTCCGACTTCTCATATCGGTTGAGCCACGCATTGCTCAATTCACTCTCACGCAGCGGAGGGGTTGCGCAGCATTGTGTCCTAATGGTTCGTTGTTTCGTTATCTGAGTACTGCACTTGCATAATGACTTTGTCACACAGGCAGCTTGTCTACTGGTCAAGGAACCCGGTACGATAAAGTAACCTCTTTACCGGCAATTTTCTTCTAAGCGCCGTCAGGTTCGTTCTCGCGGCCACCGAGCACCTTCATCGCCGGATAGCTAAAATGGGCGAGCGGATCCGGGAACTCGAAGATGCCTTAAGCGACCTTCAGTCTCAGCACTCAACGGAGCCCCACCCACTCCTTCGCGAAGACCTTCTAGGAGTCAATCACCAGGACGACGAACCATTCACCCCACCCGATGAGTCCGGGACTCCAGGCCACCCTCCAGAAGTTTTGGGCGCCTTTGGAACCCTCTCAATCACCGACCATGGTATATCGCGGTTCTTTGGACCTACCGGTGGATCGGAGGTGGGTTTCCCCTTCACGTTTGTGCACGTTTCCATGTCATTTTAACCTGGATCCCCGCTTTATGTCAAGTGTCTCTTGATGGCAAGTCTTCATCCATTTTTAGCTGGAAATCACCGTTCATCTCATTATCAGTCTGACAACATGGTCCAGCAAGACAGGGCGGGCTCTTCGACACCAGATTCGGCAAGGAACACTCCTCCGTTGCCTCAGGATCTTCGAATGTTTTCACAGGCATTCCCATTTACCCCAATGGGTCCATCTGGTGCCGTCCGTGAAGTGATCGAGGGGCACTTGCCAAACTGGGAACGCGCCAGTTATCTCACACAAACGTACTGTGAACAGGCTGGTTGGCTGTTCCATGGTGTTCCCAAGGACCAGATTATTGACGAGCTCCTTCCGATATATTATTCAAATGGGCCCCTTAAACCAACGGATGACAACAAAAGCGCCCATGAGCTTGCGCTGCTTTTCCTTGTTTTCGCAGTTGGTGCACTCGTTGATCTTACTCAGGATCCCGGGAATGCAGAAGCAGAGCACTATCATCAGATAGCGCGTGCGGCTATTTGTTTGCAGCCCGTGCTGGAGAAGCCGTCTCTGGTGACCATTCAAGCGCTTCATCTGCTCAGTATTTACAACGCCATGAGTGGAAATGAATTATCGGCAAAGGAAACCAGCATGGAGACCACATGGTCATTGATTGTTCTTGCTGCGCATCTAGCCCAAACTGTTTGTCTTATCTTCTGAGGGATGGCCTATTGTTGATGCCCATTCGTTTCCGTTTCACCAGGTTGGACTCCGTGAGTATCCCATCTAGATTAAAGAAGCTGTTAGGACCTGAGCTGTGGGGTTAGATCGGGATAGTACAAGATGGGGCTTGCCTGACAAAATTGTGCAACGGCGCCGGGTTCTCTTTTGGGATCTATTCGTTGCGGATGCTTGGCATGTAAGTAAACGTCATGGGGTCTGTATCTGGCTGACATCTTGCCTCTCTCCCTGAAGAGCCTTGATACGGGCAGACCACCGGGCTTTTCCCTCACTTACGTTGATTGCCGATACCCAGAGAGTGGGAATGCGAACGAAAAAAGGGATACCGACCCTAATAATGCATGTACGTGATTCATGCACCTTGTTTGCCGTCAGTTCACCGTTTTTTTCTGTCAGTAGTTGAGACATGGGGTTACCGTTTCGCAGCCGAATGTGTGGCTGAAGTTGCTACGCGGACCTTAACGGCCGAAATGCCCAGCTATGGCACGATCATGGAGCTTGATCGTAAAGTGCGCGAGTTCCCTATACCTGAATTTGTGGCGCACGCAGCTTCATCGGTGGCTGGTCCCGTGCCGACCATTGGCACAGAAGACATGCCAATCCCTGAGTCCATGGGCCGTTTTGTTATGGCGCATGCAAGAGAAGTTAGTGAGTTGTGTTTTTTCGGTGCCCCGGACAAGCAGTCACACATGATGGCATTGTGCACCAGTCTTGCTTCACATACATAGAAGTTTCTTTGCACAGGCTATCATTGAAAGCCCTGTTAATCCGCTGAAGAGTCAATATGCGCCGTCATTCCTCGCCACTTATCGGGCTTCTTCGACTATACTACGGACAATAAGAGCACAATATGCAAGTTATCCTCACCTTTGTGCGCGTTTCTGGTCAACTTGGCAGTATGGTTTCTCCGCAGCGGTTCGGCGATTACTCGTTATATGATTTGTGATTTGCTGATGGCTATGGGACAGATTGTCTTTGGCACGATTGTGACTCGTGGACCTCGCTCGCCCCTGGCTTCCAACGCGATCAAGGAGCTCGATGAAGCCTGTGTGCTCTTCACGAAAGTGGCGAATCATAGTCGCAGGGCAGCAAAAGCACTTGTGAGATCCGCTGAAGCTGAAGCTTGTTTTGCTCACTTATCCACCCTTTACAGCCGATCCTAACTAAGTTGAGCGAGAAGGCACACAATGCACTAGCTGCTTCTCAGAACGAGAAGCCGTCCGGTCCATTGGGACAACAGTGGGCAATCAAAGAAGAAGGTGACGACGACGAACTGGCCATCTTTGCTGGGAGAACGCGGTTCGTGTCGACGAGGCGCCTGCCAAAGTCGAAACAAGCACCCGAAGAGCTGCGTGGCTCCGGATTCATATCATACCCGAGCAGCCTTCCAGAGCCATCCGTCCCCCAGATGTATCGACCTGAGAGTTCGACGTCCTCTGTCGACCGCTGGAGACATACCGAGCAAGACCCACTGCACTATTCTGCCCGTCACGTAGATTATAACAACGCGAGCATCGAACCGCAGGTCATACCTCAATGGCGACCACCGCGGCGATCCCACTACCCATACGCCCCACAACACCCCACTCCTCTCCCACCACTGGCACCTACACCTCAATTACAACCACCTCAGCACTCGGCGCACGAACACTCGGCGGTAACGACGGCATCCTACTCATGGACTCAGCAACCCTCGGGTGTCTCCAATCAATTCAACTCGGCGTCATATTCTACTGAGAACAGGCCCCAATCACACGGTTATCCAACCCACCATCCACACGCTTACGAACCATCGTCTGCGCCACTATACGAACAATCACGACCACAGCCATCACAGCAACCGCAGACACATCCTGCACAATCGTCAGCACCCTCGGAGCTGACTGAGCTCGGATTAGTCTCTCAAGAGTCACGACTGGATGAACGCTGGACATCGTTCATGCGTGATTCGGGGTATTTTGAAGGGTTTGGTTATCGGAGTCGGTGAGGGATGAGCTCTCAAGCTCAAGAAAGGGCCTGGGGCCCTCGATGATTGCGGCATTCAGAGTCGTTCCATGATTTCCTTGACATATCTATGTGAATTTGAGGTGCTTTCATACGGGGAGCTTCGTTATGCATTTAAAGGTCACATGAATGTGGCTATATGGTTCCTGGGTTATGTAGGATCATTGTAACAATAGGATGCGATATGTACTTTGCTCCGCTTCCTCGGTTCTTCTACTACCTATGTCCACACATGGTGGATGGGTGCCGACATGGCAAACAATCCACGGACTTCAGACAACACCCAAGACCATGAAACACAGATGTGGCTCTAAGGCCCCGGTTCGCTGGGAGGGGGTAAGGGAAAGTCCTGATGCGGACCACGGTATGGACAGAGTGCGCGCGACGCATCTGCAAGACGAACAAATCATGACCAAAGTTGAGACCTCGTCGCAGACAAACAAGGGAATACAGGCGCACCGTCAAGTGCAAGGTGGTTATGGATGCCTTCAAAGTCCTCGACGAAGATAATCGACATTCCACTGCCCAGTAAAAATCCGTCCAGTATATCTATCGGCTAAAACGCAATCCCACTTACGCATGAAGATGCCATTCATTGTGACTGGATCGTGTGGTCAGATGGGCTTACGCTCTTCATTAAAGTGTGGACCCACTCACCAATGGAGCATCCAAGGACCAGGGTTGTCCGTGATGAATCGGATGACTACCTCATCATCTGCCATCCCTGTGCTCACGGTGTCTCTCATGACAGGTTTATCGTAATTGCGGTACTGGCTAGCAGCACTTTTGATGACCGCAAACTGGTGCTGTGGGAAATATGCCCATCAAGGAACTGTTATCTCTGTGGAATATCAACGTACGCCATGGAGGTGGAAAGGATGCTAATCAGTGACATGAGTTCGTGGATAATAACACGGGCGTCAAAGCTACACGTACGGGGCGGCCCGGGGAGTCTTTGGGAGAAAACGTGATTTCGACGAGCCGGTCCTTGGGGAGCGTGTACACCGATCCTCTGGGCTCGATCTGCCACGGTGATACTGCTCCACTCAAAATTTGCAGCAAAATAGGGATGCTCGGTGGCATGTACTGAGCGCCGTTGATCAAGAAGTTGAAGTCTGTCATATTTTTTCCCATTTCCAGATGGATCTTGACCTCTGGCTCAGCTTGGAGCAGACGGGCCGGTGGTGATAAAAGCGAACGCAAGAGTGTCTCATTCAGAGTGTTTTGGCCGGATGTTGCCTTATCTCTCGGTAGCTGTGCTGGAGCACCCGTGTACCTCAAGATGGCCCGGGTAGATGCTTCGATGGGTTGATTTGGAACTGCATGGACCCAATAGTTGCCGACGTGTTGGTGCGCATGAAGAATGAAGGAGTAGCGTTGTGCAGCGTGAACTTGGATGGAATCGACTGTGTAAGGTTCGACATAGTTTCCATCCACTTCAATGACCGTCAGATTGTGACCGTCGATTGAGAACACGTAATTCGGTTTGCAGGCCATGTTCAACAGCCGAAAACGATAACGTTTCTTTGGCTCGACGTTGATGATTGCGTGCGGATTCTCGCACCCATTGTTGTAACAGCCGATCCCATTTATAAGTACTGAAGCGGGAAATACTTGACGATGTACTTGAGGTGAAGGTACGTGATACCTATGTCTTTTCAGATACAGAATAACATTTCTTGCTTGCCAACTCACCAATCCATCAAGGTGATGATAGTGGATTCTGTTTGGGCGGGGTTAAAACGTGACCCACGCTCTTAATGCGATATGACATAGTAATGACATACCATCATCGACGTCGTAACTCAAACGATACGGGTCATCAGGATCATATATGATGAGAGGACCACGAAGACCATCGCAGTATTGCGCACCATAATGTGAATGATACCAGAACGTGCCTACCTGGTGCCCTGTGCTGAAATTATACAAGAACGAATTTCCAGGAGCAATTGGACACTGAGTGACGTAGGCTGATCCATCCATCTGGTTGTGGTTGTGCTGGGAAATGCCATGCCAATGCTGCAAATATTGCGTATTAGTACGGCACCTGAGTGTAAAAAGGAATCAACTACTTACGATGGTCGTTCCAGTGAGCATAGTATCATCGGTCAAGTAACTTGTGACGTTGATTTGGAAGGTGTCGCCCTGTACGAATGATGTCGTCATAGTTCTGTACTAGTATACACAATAAAAGAGAGGACATACCCTCTGCCCAGCAATGATTGGTCCAGGTAGAGAGTTTCCAGCGAGAATAGCCCTAAAAGGGTCTGAGAAGGGATGCTACATCTTACAGGCTTTGACTCACGATTTAGTGAAACCATCTGGCGACACAACAGCATTGACAATTGGGAGGTCAGCAATGGGACCGATGGAATTCTGAACAGGGAAATGCGCAGGGTGAAGCGCGACCTGTGTGTTTTCAGGCCAAGGCATCGTACAGCGGGTGACCGAACAAGTAACAGAAGTGGGTGTAAGCCTTGTACTCACGCAACTTGAAGGCAATAAAACGGCTATATTATGGGGAATCTCGGAGTTGAAAATTCCCAACGTCATGGCATCGTTTAGCAAGGGGAGCGCTCATACACACGCTGGTAACTTCATTCTTGGAGAGACGCCTGCAAGGCTCGTCAGAACCGAGAGGCTGCACTGTGACACTCAGCATCCACCAATCAGAGAGTGCAAGTGGTTAGCACGAGTTGGTTGAACACAAGACACGCCGCGGGCAAGACGGCTACCGGACCGAAGTGTGAACTAATGGAGCGTATCGAGAACTTGGTGAAATAGTAGTGGTCGGTTGAGGCTCAAGTAGTCTGAGTACGGATATGAAATCTGCCAAAGGCGATTTAAACTTCATAGTGGCCGAGTCAACACTGATATTTCCGGACCATTGATCTTCGAAGCACTGGCAGCATTTGCCACTTGATCCAATTTACTCCTATGTGGATGTACATGTTCGGGTAAGTAACAAATATTGGCAGAACTCCCGGGCCCGATGATCCGAAGAAGCATCGAGCCGCAAAGCCACTTCCACTAGTGGCACGAAGTTGACCCTTGAGGCCCATCGTTTATCACATATGATTTTGTCAATCCCAGAGTCCCACACTGACCATGCAACGCCTAGCCTTCACAGAGTAACCATTTTACAGGACCTCAGTAGAGTCACATTCGTTCGCCGTGCAAATAGTATCGGCTTACTACAAGACAGCCCATTCCAACCATGCAGACTTGTACGGAGACACAGTGTATGGTTTGTCAGCGACACCGGGCTTTCGTTAAGAAGCCATTGACTGCTTTGTGTCCGTCTATTGTATATACTTGACATGGAGACCCTGCGGCCGTTGTTCAAACTCACGTTAGACGCAGTTAGAGAGATGATTTCGGCAACTTATTCAATAGGAAAATGTATTCAATCATCTTGCGGAGTCATCGACTCACTGATTTGGTTTACGATGTCCGGAGCACGGGAAGTTGGAAGAATCTTTCTAAGCGATGAATTCAAGCCGTTTTAGCGTAGCTTGGTCGGTAACTCGTCCTCTATTCTAAAGGGTTGCAGAGTAAGCCTGCGCATGATAGAAGGACTATGTAAGGATACGCTTTTCCTTGGAGCACAGACCATGACGGTCACGGGTGAATCCGCAGAGTTACCTTGTGAACTTCGGCAGTGTTCGTCCAAACGGCAGTCATTCAAATCTTAGTATTCAAGGTTCAATCAATCACTGTTTGGGTTTAGCGCATTTTACGAAGATAGCCGATAAGATCCATACTTAAGGTTTATGCCCGCGCGGCGGCGTGCGTAGCCACTTATCATAGCTCGCGAATGTGCTTTCTTAGGTTCTCCACCTTCGACGACAGAAGTGGGTGTGATATGTTCAGATCCTGGTCCACTTTTCGCCACGGAACGACAGGCTCTCGGCTCGAGTCTGATTGTGAAAGTGGCGTCCCCGTGAAGCATAGGGATGTTTTCTAGGCAAACCTTCGCAAGCTATTTTATGTGATCCGAGCAAGTCGTTGGATGGAAACCAATAGCACATGAGTTGACATGTTGACAACATTAAACTCTAGATGACCCATCACTGCCTGGCGTCCGGGATGAGGTAACACGTGGTGCATACCTTCAATTGGATCCCGGTCTATCACTATGCCATTTCATATTCATCAGTGCATGGGCCAACAATGCAGTGGAATACTCGGGTGTGGCTCGAGACGGTGACTGAATTCATGTCGCTGCTCCGAGCCCAAGACTGAGGCTTTCGGCAACAAAGGCAAAGTTATCGTACTGCGACGATGTCGATCGTCTTCGTGCCATTGCGTGATGAAGCACGTTCGGGTGCTTCTCGAAGACTGCAACTGGGGCGTCTTGGGTTGAACTATCGCGTATTGTCGCGACCGTGCGTCGAAGCCCGCGCGCGTCCTCAAGCACAAGCAATTTCAATTTCCGGCGGCCAAAAGATGAAGGTGATGGAGAATGAAAGGAAGGTAGTCTGCCACTGAGCAATGCGAACTCAGTGAAGGTAAGAATATGGCGACCGCATTGTTATTCGCTGGTGACGCTATGACGGACGGACAGACTTGAACGGACTCGGGGCGGCAAGGCTCCTTTTGCTTTGTAATCGTGCGGTAACACTGACAAGACACGTCGCCCATTATACTGCAACCAATAAAGTAGGCAACCCGCAGTTCCGAGCCTTACGGTACGCATAAATCATACCAATCAGCATTGCATACTTCATACACGTACATACGTGACAACGGCGCCTTGGTGAACAACGTGAGTCCCAGAATGACCTTGTCCTTTTGACTTGGTTTCCCAGATCTACGATCTACATAGGTTCTATAACAAAGCAGAGACGAATTCTTGATGCTGTTGAGCAAACCGTGGCAGTTTGTTATGTGTTATCTTTCCCGCTGACGACACCAGTCACGTAACGTATTCCGTCGGGTTTGAACAAATGCACAGGTGGCTTTGCAGAAAACGGAGATGATGACCAAGTCCGAGTCCAGATCCTCGATGCATAGTCATGCTGACACGCGGCGATGTGTTGGTAGAATGCAATGATCCTTTGGACTCGCATCCATGAGGTAAGCTTTAACTTAAAAGATCATTACCCAGCAGCATGTATTACTTCGCTGACCCACATCATGCGGTTTTCAATGACAACCCGAGTGTATGCCTTCCGTTTTCGTCATTTATCTAAATCGTTTCGTGCCGATTTGTGCGGGAGACGACGACGCTTCAAAAGTTGCCTCCACGACCGCAGTCAAACCGATTCATGGATATTGAGGCAAAAAAGGCGGCTTGTCTACCAAGTCCGAAGGTATGTGATATTTATCAAACCCATCACGGGCGGGGCTATAGTATCAGGCCCATCAAGGTGATTTCCCTGTGTTACCCGTAAGTCATCGATCAGTATCTATGTAGTAAAAGTCGCTGCGGAGCACGTTCTGACGCTGATAGGGGTTATCCAAATCGTCCCCGACTCGAAGGAGTTAGTCACCGGCAGTGGAGACCACCTTGGAGTCGACCAACATCAAACTTTCCCACTTGAGGAACCCATCGTGCTGAACAAATTGATGTGCGATTCCAAGTCTAAGGCCGGTCATTCGTCCGCGGAATGATTCATTTGGGGTTGAAACGACAAGGCACCCGTTGCCGCAATCATGTTCGCCCGCACAATTTCATTCTTGAGCGTCATGCCAAGTGTGGTTGGGTCTAGATCCTGTGGCCATAGTGGTTGAAGATTCGATCGTTCAGGTTGTGACCCAAGCAACTTCAGCAGACCCGCTCATATCGAACTTGATACCTGGCACGGCATATCAAGAATCCAATATCGTCATACGACTCGGGACATTGAGCGGGGCGTTACTCGAATCAGATGAAGTGGCCTTACTTACCCAAATCGGTGAGTAAAGTACGCTCTTCACGCAACAGCTCACCATCCATTCTGTCATGAAACATTTGTGTCTGATAGTTTGGTTCACAAGGGTGAATACACTCAATGAGTCGTCTTGTCACTGATGCGACACTTGTTCTTCCTTTGCTGTGTACTCACGTTTTCATCACGAACAAGCGTCGACGGCGCTTCGCGACGCGGGCTGAACGGGCTTATATGTCATCGCGTACGAATTTGGTTGCATAGCCCTACGGCAACCTTGTCTGAGCGGATACAGTAGAAGCAAGCAGTACAGCAATCCGTTTGTCGACGAGAAGCGGGATCGGAGAATCGGAATGGGAAGGCGGATTTTGGGCCGCCTCAATACCGCAACTATATCTTGAAATGATGCGTAAACAGGATCGAATCGATATCGTTTCGTCACGGCTTCTCGATGCGGCTGCGGTGACCCAAGCTATGTCACATATGAACTTGAAAACGAATACGAACACGGGACTCGGGTGGTGTTTGTACGGGGAGGGATTTTTCGTTGGAAAGGGCAATTGCTGCTGGGACGGAACACTGAAACCGCTGGTATTCACTGGTTTGCTCGGTGTATAGACGAATATCCGTCACCTTGTGTCAGAGCACAATTCCAACGGGCCCAAACACACCTAAAAGTCTTGTCCGAGGTATTTCTCTCCTACCGAGTTCAAGCACACCCCAACTTGACCCTGTCTGGTTGGCGGTGGTTGGTTGGGAGCCCTCGGTGAGGACCATTATACATACAACAGCAGTCAACTAAACGAATTGGGGTGCAAAGTCGTGACGTACATCCGTATGGATGATGCGCCACAATCCCCGCTGGTATGTGACGGCAAGTGTCAGCACTGGCAGAAACCCACAAGAATGATGCTGACCATACACCATTTGGTAAATAGTTCTACTTCTAGTGGAGAACCAAAGTTGGTGCGATCACCGCTAGACGGCCCTGCGATATGACCGTGGAACCGCAGTCGAGCACCGAATGTTTGAACCACCTTCAGTTGCGACAAGGCGGGGCGGAGATTCGTTGGAAATCTTAAATTCGTTGCCGTAATTGATCAGGTGCTCATTGACAATGTGCTCGAAAGGTCATGCTAACGGCATGTAGTTTGTGAAATAGGATAACAAAAACGTCCCTGCACTCCTACTAGTACAAACTCGTTTGACGACACAAACATTATCTGACCATGGCAACGAGCGTCTCAGCATTAGTGTCAAATATCTCTCGAGAAGCGAGGGTGGAAACAGGGGATCACAGTAAGGCTATAAGATCATGAATAGTCCAGCGAGTTTGCGAATGAGGGAATAAAGATGAAAATACGGGGTGAGAAGAAATACAAGCAAGTCGACGTTATTCCTCTTTAACACCAGGTCCATGGGCATCACCGTTTGCATCTAGTGAGTTCCGACCCATGCCAGTTTTACCTCGCGTGATAGGCGAAGGTCGTCGACTATCGTCCGCAGCGGAATCTGCACGGGGTCGTTTGCGCGACGAGGGGGACATGAGTCCTGAACCATTCGTCATGTTTTTGTCAATGTTTCCACTGCGTTCGGAAGAAGTATAATGCTCCACGTCTCTATCGCGCTCCCACGACAAGCTGTCTCTCCCGTTGGCGGGCGGTAGTGTCATATGAAGTTGTTGTCCTCCAGGCTGAGGCGCACTGTGAGACAGGAAGTCGAGCCAGCTCGTATCTCCTGAGTGTCCTGTGAATGATTGAATTACATCACGATGAGAAATGAACCAGGGTTATGGTTACTTACCTGATTCCTGCTGCGGTGGCGGCGGGGCTTGTGATTGTTGTTGTGACGAAGCATGGGAAGGCCAATCTAGTGGAGCGAATTGCGATGACTGTGTTGGTGGTCGATGATCATCGCTGTTGTCCAAAAACGCTGAAAGCAAGTCTGGGGACTGCTGGGAGCGTGAGTTGGAACCATTTGGTGCTTGACCGGGAGGTACATTATGTCGCATTAGTTGGTGATAAATTCCGTGTAATTGGGCATCCTGATGATGGGGGTATGCGGTCGATGATCGTTGATTGTATCCGGCAGTCCGTGATATCGGGGCACCTCTTGATGATGGAAAGTCAAAGGACGATGAGTTGAGAAACGGTTGCTGAGCGGAAGTAGCGACGCCAAGGTAGTTGTAGTGCAGTTGATGCGAGCTCTGGCCATTTTGCCGGTAATTGTTGGGTGTGTGGGCGGAGGTGGGAGAGGGAAGGTAGCCGTTATACATGGAGTCATCGGGAGTAAGTTTTGGATTACTGCCTGCGCTAATGTTAGGGGCTAGACGGGGCTTCTTTTGAGAGGTAAGTTGATTGTCGATAGGGAGTAACCGACCGGTAGACGTATGTCGTTCCGTTGAGATAGGAAGCGAAGAAGTGCCGCTTGTGAGTGGCAGTTGTGTAGAGTGAAGTGGCATAGGTGGCTGAGGGATAGCCATAGGCCGGTGTGGATAATCGCTCATCTGCCAACGGGCGATAAGTAAGTGGCAAGCATGGAATGCTTTGGTACAAACATCGACGTTCAATCCTCCCAAATCCCCTCCTGGAAGAACGAGTTTGGCGTTGTTACCAAATTCTTGTTTCAGCTTGGCATCTGTACGCTTTTTGTTCCCGCCACGCGAATTGGAGTCGGGGTCGTCGTCATCCGCATCGTCATCGTCACCATCGCCAGCGTCGTCAAGTTTGGCATTCGCGTTGTTAGCAAAGTCATGAGGAGTGCGGGTGTCCTTTTCTCCGTCGTACTAGTGGGATGTGGTTGAGTGTCTGACAGGCGTTCTCAAGCGATATGGCATGACATACTCTGACATGACGTTCTACAATGTCGCGAATGTCACCGGAACAATATTGGTAAAGTTTCAGATGATGACCAGCACGTTCCTCTGGAGACATGGAGATGAGATGAGGGGACAAGGAAGGGAAAGGACGAACCAAATATGATGACGGCCACATCAACTGAGCAAAGCACACCGAGCTCGTATGCCTTCTTGAAGAGACCATTCTTGCGCTGTAGATCAATGACGAGCAGATAATAATAATAATAAGTGCCAAGCCGGGGGAAAACAAAAATAGCCGAGAGGCTACCTTTAAAAAAGTGACTGAGCGGTTACGCTCGTGCTATGATAAGAAGATGTTAGCGATTGCGAGTCAAAGATGGAAAGGGAGGAGAGCGAGTAAAATTGGAGATGGTGGGGTAGCAGGAATGAAAGCGGGACGTACTGTGATGGGCTGAATTTCGATCTTTCTTCTACCCATTTCTTGAGAGGGAGGTGCGCAAGAGGGAGATGATGGGAGTACGGGTCAAAGAAAAGGGCGACGAGCAGGATGGATGGGAGCCTTTTGGGTGGGGGTCTTTGAGGTTTGTATCTTTCCACTGGCAGCATGTAATTATTCCGCGCCCGGGTGCCGAAGGCAACCAGCTGCAAACGGCGCTCGTCAGATTCAGTCACAGATCCGGGTACCCAATTCCGGATCAGCCCCGGATTCCCCATTCTGAGGGCCCTGTGAATTACGAGGTCGTTCAATGTGCCCAGTTAGGAAAGTGAGCCTCTACCCTCTTCCCATAGCTAAGTAGTGCACCCGTTCATCACTTCTTTCCGCAGCATGTGCAGATGAGTCCAACCCGACTACCACACATTGACAACCCAGCGAGCAATCGACCCCAGCCACGAGACGTTCCTTGCGGACTCATCATCATCATACCCAACACCACAAACCCCCACCTCAACCACTTCTTTCATCTCCATGTACTCCTCGGGTGATGCATTTCACACCCCTTATCATCATGTCTCTTCCAAACCATCTCTACCATATTGCTGACTCATCATCATGGCATTACGGGCTCCCGTATTCACTCGCGCTAATAGTCACCGCGGCTGTGATCAATCATATCAGGAATGTTTGCATGCGTTAATTGTTTTCCGGCTCTGGCTGTGGTCGCACATGACAATGATTCTTTCCTTCACATTCTCTCCTTCCCCGGCAGATCGCATCTGCCAATGGAATCCGTGGCTTCAGCCTGGAACCCTTCTTCGCCGGTATCCTATCTCCAATCGGCCGCCAGCCTAGTGTGCCTGATCGAATGTGGTCATGACTGTAAGCGACGTCAAAGATCGCTCGGGACTGCTTATGAACCTCAAATTTATCTTAGTGCTTGCCAAAAATAATAACCTCAACTCCTCGATTCTCGTTCTTTTTTTTTCCTGTTCCTCTCATATTTTTATCCTTGTTTTTTAATGCGACGCAGTTTATGACTGACAATACTGTCCGTCATATTGTCTCCCCTTACCTGGACGACTCCTTCGCCATCCCTCGATGGACCATTTGATCGGTGCCAGCCGGCCGCCATCGTTCCATTCTCCACGTTGGGTTCTATGATGACTAATTGTGCCCGGCGGCCACTCGCTCTTCCACGCGCAGTCTTCTACTGTGATGAGAGGGCCGACTGAGGCCCCCTGGCGCTGACCTCTGGCAATCCACTCAACTCCGGCTTTCCCGCGCGTGCACTTCTTTGCCGTGGATCAGGGTCAACAATATATCCTAGCCCCACTACAGCTGATGCGGACCTGGTGCTAGTGCTAACTTACGTAAAAGGGAAACGACCAAGCCACCTCGAAATCCTCGAAAAGCCCTGCGTCGAAGAAGTGTTGACGGGCGCTCCCCCCCTCAAGATATTTCAGGATTTTCGTCTCCCGCGATTATTGTAACTAGCTTGGTATACTTTTTGCGGCTAGTTAATGACTTATTTTTGCAGCCTTCAACATTGTTGGCGAGTCCCTGGACCAAATGGCGTGTAGTTCCTGAGCCTCGCGGGTGGACCGGTATGATTGTCTGTACTTATGGCCTTATAGTCAACGTTATCACGAATAGACAGATTAGTGATAGATACCTCTAGTAGGTACCCTACAATGATTGTTACTTGTCGACGAAATAATAAATGTATTCTGCATTGGGAGTACAATCAAAACTCACATCCACACGATGCTCTCTAGGCGCAAACCTTGTCGGGCAACGTCCAGTTCGGGAGCCCCCTCCCATATCTTCATCTGAACTGATCCCGTTTCTCCGAGCATTGGGAGGACCCAGGGTACAAGGTTTCCCCGTCCACCCATGCATGACGTGAGGTGCTCTCTACCTCGTGTGATGTACGGGGAAGCACGGTAACCATACGATCACGGGCGCCTGTGGGGTTCCGTAACCCACAATGGGGGAGGCGACTTGTTTGACATGGGAACATGCCAGTGGTCTCGGTGTCCAGCTCATCGTCAGTCAGTAGACATACGTACATCTTTCCGTGATCACGGCCCTAGATCCCGGCCCGAGTCCACAACCATCGCATGTCTCGTCTCGGCCATGCCCTCGGAGGTGCGGAAAAGAAGAACGAAGAGGCATGCGACATACGTACGCATCATGTTCTGGGCGCGGAAAAGTGTCAGCGTGTGTCGCCTTATAGCTGTGTCTGTTGCTCGCACAAAAAGGCAACAAGGGAAAAAGGATGGGGCGACCGCGTGCGACAGTGTTGGCATGGTCCATATGGTACGGGCACGTGGGAGGGGGGGAGAACATAAAGGGTATTATCACTCCAAGCCCATTACGTGACGGGTGTGACTGTTGTTGGTCGTTTGGCAAATTATAAGAAACGATCGGAGATACTGGGTCGGTGCTGCCAGTATGAGTATGTCCTTGCGTGTCTTGTCATATCTGAATCATGGGTTCCGCAGACAATCCTGGAAGTGGATCCCATGTGAAGGACGCATGCGGGCTTGGCCAACCTCCTCTCAGATGTTGGGCGAGGACCCGAGGCAAGGGTGAAAGGCATTGGCAAGTGATTGACAGAGAAGCATTCGGTTCGCGTTCGTAATGGTTTCTGATAAACCTCCTCGAGGCATTATCTGGGGGCTGTAATCAAGATAAGTGATACATGCCAAGTGGATGATTGATTAATACGGAAGCTTCTCCATGCCATACCAAAGGGTTGGCGCGGGATCAATGAGCGGGTGGGCATCGAAACTTGTACGGAACGGGCGGCTGATCTGTGGCCAGATGTGGCAGCAACAAATGGCTACGTACCGTAGATGTCAACACGAAGAAGAAAAAGGTACCATGGACTCACTGGGGAGATTGTTTTCCATTCATCATTTCATCCCATCTGGTTCATCAGGTTCCAATCGAAACGTCCTTGTTCCCAGAGGAGGCAATCCGACGCCGCCATCACTCGACCGAGTTCGCCGTCCGGAACAGAGCGAGACAAAGAATCAGATTCGGATCGTTGGATGAATGGTAGGCCGTTCTCATGGCGGCGGACTCCCACTGGTAATCCCTTCAAAACTGTCATCTGATCATCAGTGCTGCAATACCGTTGGCGCGCCATCCATCCGAATAAATGAGGGGAGGTAAGCCTGAGGTTGCGGTCAATGTACTATTGTGTGCACTTTTCAGCATGACCGTTCCACAAAGAATGATGGGCCTCTTACATCGCCTCAGCCCTGGTGCAGATGGGCAACCACCAATGCAGCGGCCCGGGGGAGCACATGCGCGCCGACCGCACAACCAGATAACATGCAATGGCCGACATCATGATTACGGTCGGGGATGGGCTCGTTCCGAAAGTTCACAGGTTCGTTGGACTTCTTTCCCACTCCTGATCACCCCGTACTGCTTTTCCCGTTCCGATCCCTGAGGAAACGATGTCTCAGTCAGCACCTTCCAACGTCTTGAGCTTGAAGCTTGAGGGATGAACAGTTTTGCCAAGTAGTCGTGGGAGTCAGTGCAAACCTTTGAATCCAGGTCTCCTCGTTCGTCCTCAGCACCCTAGGTCCCAGGCAAAAGCCTACGTCTACACCTCATCGAATCAGCGGACGCGTATTTGTGAAAACGCGTGGATGACGGAGTAGTCCAAGGATTCCGTGTGTTCTTCGACAGATTTTCACACCGCTTCAATGTGTTGCCGATGGTTTGACAGCTTCGTTCAATCTAAACGTTCAACGCTCGCGGCATCGCTCTTCCGTTCGCGTACTAAATGGGATCATGATGTTTCCCAAACAGTGCTTTGCTGCGGACGTGCCATCTCAAGGTGATAGTACCCGCGCCACACCGATTCACGCCATTTGCCGCGAACCTCACCGTGGTCGCATCATACACAGGCAAGTACACACGCTGCCTTCGACGTCACGGTCCAGCTGCATTTTGTCATGTGCGCTCCCCCCAGTACTGGTGGTAAAATTCCCTCAAGCGACCGAGCTGCTGACTTTCCAGGACAAGTCGGTTGCTGAATTTGGCCATATTGTGGGCTTTGCTTAGGAACTCGTGACGAAAGAGAGGTGAGTGGCACTCATCCGTGAGACAGAAATAACGATGGTACTTTTAGGAGACATATGTCCATATTCGACCACGAGTCTGAATAGTAATCTGCAGAGTCTGTTATGAGCTACAACAACACGATCATATGAATCAACAGAAACTTTGGAAGCATTACTCGGAATGAAAGACAAAGAACGTCAATTGAGCAGTCATCTACCGGCGGACGAGAGTTGTGAGAAGGTAATGACGGCGCCGGGTGAGAAGATGGGATCCCGTGCCGCGGAACAGGACGCGTCGGTCGGACAGGGGGTGAGTTTAGGTCAGGTTCTGGAAAGATATGGCTCACATACGTCACAACTTATATGTTGGTTTCTCGGCAAATCGTTTACCTATCGCGCGGTAGGTGAAGACGGGGCAGTCGGAGGAGTAGCCTTCAAAGAGATGGTTACGATGGCGTGTGACCAAGTGTGAAGCAAGCGAGAAAAAAAGCACGGCTCACCGGATAGTACGGGGGTGGACTTTGATCCCTATCGTTGCTTGCGCCAGCGCTTGGGATGCCTTGAGGAGTACGTCGAGGAGGAGGAGGAATAGGAGCGCCCTGCTGCTGCTCTCTCACTGAGGATGCAATGCTCTGTACTTGGCCCGGTGGTACGTATCTCTGCGCTCGTCCGGGAAGTGTGGTGCTCTCCACTTGGCTTGTGGGTGCGGGTGTCTGCACCTGACCTGAATCTGGGGCGCCCCCGACTTGGTTTGTGGGTGGAGGTCTCTGCACCACTTGACCCAAAGTTGATGCGCCCAGAACTTCGCCGAAAGGTGTGGTACTTGGCGCTTGTCGTGAAAGTCCGGTTCCCTGTGCTTGGCCCAATTCAGTACTCTTTGCTCGCTCATAGGGTGCAGCAGTGCTCGGCGCTTGGTAAACCCATCCTACATCAGGCCCATAGTACGGCGCCTGTACTGGCTGCTGCCCCTGCCAGGTTGAAGGAAATGGCTGCGGCTGTCCCGAAAAATTAGATACCATCACCTTGGGGGTTACTTTAGCGCGGCGGCGACGGCGACACCCCAAGATCAGCAAGGACAAGAGGAGGAAGACCAGCACAAGGGCACCTGCATGAACAGTAAGCATCCAGAGCCAAACGCCGAAATAATACGACTGAAATGGGGCAACAGACCGATTATAATCCCGGCTATCCGCCCTGGGGAGAACCAGTAATAGGGGTAGTCAGTACTCAAGTTTTCCTGAGGTTGAGCATGCACGACGCTCCGTTGGGTCGCTATGGCAGCAAGAACGAGAAGGACGGGCGCAGGGGCATTGATCAACGGGTACAGGGATAACACCATGACTGGTCGTGGACAACTGTTCTGAGCTGGGGCTTTGAGCTGCCTCGATCGACAAAGTCGGCGCCGGTGACCCGGGCGCAGCCCCTCTCCTAAACGTCCGTG
>JBBPRA010000087.1:0-63595 GCA_038092775.1 Boletus rubescentipes
GTACCTGAGGATGGGTTCCCGAAGAAACCAACAGGAGGCGGGGGCGGGGCGGGAGGCGGGGGCGGGGGACTTTCGTCATCATGCGTAGCCTCTTTAGACGGAAGGGGCGGGGGAATTCCTCCCGCAGGGGGCGGTGGAGGCGGTGGCGGTGGCGGCGGTGGCGGGGGAGGATACGATGAAAGATCTGCCGAATCCGACTCTTCAGGAAGCGTGGGGAGGGGTGGTGGGGGACTCCCATCTGACATCGATGGGGCACGCCCATGTGCGTGGAGTCGTTTCACAAGTTGCTCCGAGAGCGATTGCGGTTGCGGACCACGCGAAGATTCCGTAGAACTGCCACCCGAGCTGACAGATGTAGGATGCGTGTCGTCAGTATGTGCACTAGACCCACTGCGAGTTAATTGTCCGAATTCACTCTCGACATCATGACTATCGCTATGCAAGGATGAATCATGATCACCATGATCGAGGGAATCTTCAGGACGTGGGACAACGAGATTGTTGGAGCGATTCATCCGCGATAAAGAAGAGGCACCTTCGCCAGCCATGGGTCGGTTTGGCCGCCTTGGTGAGCCTCGAATACTACGAGGACTTGCCATGTGTCCACCTTCCGGAGAAAGCTGTCCAAGTCATTAGCTAGTGTTGCAAGCCCCCTTGTAAACTTACTATTTTGACGCCAGCAGCGAGTTGGTGTTGAATCTGCTCGCGCACATCTGCTTCATCTGCGTCCATGAACTGGGAATCGCGACCCTGTGCTGTCGACATTCGAGCGGATTTTGTCATCCCGTTGGGTCGACCGCGAGCAGAATTATCCCTCTTGATGTCAGTCTTTCTGGGTGTCGCGTCTTGCGAGTCTTGATCTGACCCATCAGTCTCGTCTTCCTCTTCACCGCCACCCGCTTTCTTCCTTCTCCGGGCCTTACCCTCAAGGATATTGATTGTCTTTGTCCGCTCTAGATGCTTGTTCAGCACGTCAATGAGCGTCTTCCGGTCCATAGACCCGGTGTTCGACTCGATGATCTTATCCACGCCCTTTCCAACTTCCTTCAACATCCTAAACAACTCCATAATCTGTGCCTCGAGCTGCGCAATCTGTTCCTCGTATCCAGACTTTTGCACTTCAAGTTGAGTTTGGAGCCGAGAAGTTGTTTCCCGGGCAGTAGCTAGTTTCTGTTCCAGATGAGATACTTTGTCTTTCAGTTGGCCAACGAGTCCATCAAGACCTTGCGATATCTCTTCTTCAAGTGTCTCTTTCTCCAGCTTTAGACGGAGAGCGAGAGCACGAGTTTCGGCGGCCTCGTTCTCTGCCACTTGGAGCCTATCAGATTCGTTCAACTGAGCTATCAGTCGTTGTACCGAATGCCCGATTCTTTGTTCTGCTGTGGCCAGTTTTCCGTCCATAACGATGTCCGAGACCACCGAATCCAGGAGCCGATAATGGTAGGCGAGCTGTGGACCCTCTTCTCTAATCAACAATAAGTGCCGCATGATGGAGAGGAAGTAATCTTTTGCGCGCGAACCCTCCATTCGTGAGCAGAGCGCATTCCAAATATCCTCTGGATTGGAAAAGCTAGCCAGGATGGCGGTATCTTGGCGTTCTCTCAAGCGTTGTTCGTCCTCTTCGAGGATAGTTACGATCAGGTCAAGTTGTTTGTCCATAGCGGGAACGCCAAGCTCGCGACAAAGGGAGATGATGCGCGGAAGGCCCGCAGAATCCATGAGAGTGCGGTGGTGTATGCGAACATCGAGGTCGTCTATGACATCCAAGATGTGTCCTATTAGGCCGATATTGACAAGCTTGAGACCAGCCTATCAGTAACAGGAGGAGAAAAGGAAAGGGAGGATAACCTCACAGCATAATCAACCAACATCCCGCCATCTCCACCTATACGCTTGTACTCGTCACTGGCACCAACCAGGCTACCCATTCTACCCCGTGATCGGAGCACACCCTCGAGCGACTGGAACCAGTAATCATAACAGCCAGTCGAATCCCCGTTAACCTGACTGAGGGTTGCCAAACCGTGAAAGACAAAATCCAAGGAATCTCTGCTACAATAAACGATGGAGAGCAACACCTCTATGATTATCCGACGGGTGGGTAGGTGCGGGGAATTGAGGGCGGATGTTATTTGAATGACAATATTGGGAATCTTCATGGCTTCCCGGACACGGAACTATAGGGTTCATGAGACGAGAGGGATACGATACCCACAACATCACTCACAGTACTATTAAAGATGACTTTCAAACATTTGGCAATCTCCTGCTCTAATGGTATATCGGCTTGACTCCTGGACATTCGAGAATAAATTACTCTAGTCCTGTAGAAGAGGGGCGGTCCTTACCTCTTAGGCTTACGGCTAATCTGTGCGAGGGATTGCGCCAATACTGCTGTGCCTCTGAGATCAATAAAATTATCGAGCCAGCTGAAAGAAGTGTGAGTGGCATCCAAGAACGCTGCGGCATTCATTCTACCTAGTTTCATGTCCCCGTAGCGAGACCCAGACGCTGGAAGCTTGTTTGGCGGTAATGGTTCCATCGAGGAACTTGCGTATGTACCACTCGGGAGAGCCCTCGCCGGATAGGGTGGCTTGTCCTGCATCGCCTTGCTTGCGAGCCTGCTCGCCTCTGCTTCGCTCCTCCTGCCATCGTACCTGCTCTGCGGCATAGACTATGTTCCACTTCTGAGTAATGGTGAGATTGTCTACGTTGGGTAGATCGCGCTGAAAAGCGACACGGGCGAAAAGGTTTTCTATATCCTCGTCGTTTTCTGGGCGGGGAAAAGAAAACTCATCGGTGTGTGGCTTGTGGAAAATATGGGAAAGATTGGTAGTGTGGCTGTCGGAGTGAGACGTGGAACTCGAGAAACGGGATGGGTTGTCTTGGGCGTGAAGAGCCCGCAACACGGTACTCGCGACACTAGGAGAGGCGGGGATGGGGGCAGAACTGAACTCGGAGCCTGACGGACTCTTGCGACCGGAAGATGTGGAGGCTTCGCTCTTACGGAGTTTGTGGGATGTGGGTGTCTTTGGACGTTTTCCGGGGACAGAGGCAACGGACTCATTGTAAAGCGTGGACGAGTCTGCAGTGCTAAAAGATGAATCGGGTCTGGCTGGGGTGGGTGCGGCGACGGCTTTCTCTCTCTCGAGCCTTGTGCGGTGCAAATTCTGGTAGTTTAGGTTGAGATCGGTGCCGATGGCGGTGAGAGTAGGATTTGTGAGGGGCGCGGATATGACAGAAGTGGTGGGGCCACCACGAAGACCCTGCGAGACAGTTCCGACTGCGATGGGAGTGCGCGTCACTGAGGGCAGCTTGTCGTATGGTACCGAGTCAGCCAGGTCCTGGGCTGAAACAGACGAGTTTCGGGGCCGCTGCCTCTTTCTGTTGAAAAAGGTGTCCATGGCCGTCAATCTGCCTGTCGTCGTCGCTGGCCGCAGCGAACCCGTGCAAGGATCAGTCTGGTCACTAGCAGCTTGAATGAGTTGGCATCACTACAAGTCTTAGTACAAATGGTGTAACTTGACAATAATCAAAACACATGTCAACATTCCTCATGAACAATGTAACATTGAATACTCGTCACAAGGACGACATGTTCAAAAAATTAGTGGGATCATCGCTTGGGTCACAGGCAGTTCAGTGCCTCACCAATTCCCCCATTCACAGCCATTCCCAGTGGCCACGATCACCCTCGCGGATGATCGCAAGACCGAGCCCAGGCCCCAGTCTCCAAGGATCCGTCCTTCCCCCACTTCAATCCCGATCCCCGCCCCACACCGCGCATGATGGGGGGTGCACACGTCCGCTGGCTTCGGTCATCGCTCCACCAAGTGCGTCACCGTAGACCTGCCACCTGATTCTGCGACGAGCACTACACCTCATCCTAGCCTCGTGACACAAAGAACAATGCTCCCGCGATAGCTCGCTGGATCCAAAGGTACTAGCTACGTCCCGTGTTGCATTTCTGTGCGTACCCATGGCCGAGGTTCAACGCATCCGGGTTCTGCCATGAGTTCATGGCCAATGCAATCACCACCCGCCCTCTGTGCGTTGTCACATAATTCAAGCAGCCGCACATTCGTCTCAAAGGAATCAAAATCCTGCTGCCCTCGAGAACGAATCTCTGTTGCCCCTCCCGTAGGAGAAGCAATTTCAACAAGGAAAAGGCCCCTCGAGACGACCGTGCTGGTCCCCGAGTGTAGACGGGTGTGAGCGAGCCGGGTAGGATGACATGACATACAGCGATATTCGCCGTGCAGACCAGGAACCACGTCGACCAGGAAACAGGCCAGGGTGTCGAAAGCAAAAACCAGAGGTAGTTCGCAACCATCGAAGACAGGTCTTGGCCACATTGCGAGGAACCAACATCCTTGAGGAATCACTTGCGCTCGTAATGTAGGCACAACGACCGACTCGACACAGACAGGTTACAAATATCCAGTGGCGCACTGGAACCGAGCAAACGGTATACGTGGCTGGATTGAAGTGCGGTGGGGTGGGAGGGCTGCGTCTGTGAAGACTGATGATGGATGAGTTTCGCGAACAAAATGAAAATTTAACGAGAGCGCTTCCTGTGCGTATCGCATTCGACAGTCACATGCAATCCATACTGGTCCTCCACGTCGCAAGCCACCTTGAAACCATGTCGAGTTCGCTACGTACGCCGACGTTTGAGGACTCCAATACCAATACTCTGTGCAGCTTCCACGAAGACAACAAGAGCTCGGCACCGTCCATGGCGCGCAACCAATACTTGAAAGCACCAGGATAGAGCAGCAGGCTAGCCCTTCGGGGCCCACCTACGACTCATAGGGAAAGTCGATGACTTGGGTCCTGGGAGCATGTGCGTGGGCCTGAATGATATGGGTCAACACAGATGAGGGCATTTCGTGGCAAAGCGGAAACCCGAGAACGACGAATGGGCGGTACGAGCAAAAGTGCTCTGTGCGTGGCCCACGTTGCGTGACACAGAAGGTTATTACGGTCCACGGCCAGTGCGTGCTCTGCTCGGCCCTCTATCGTGCCAAAGAAAACCGCGACACATCTCTAGCATTCATGTTCGAGACAGCGTCACCCTCTGCCCCACATAGTGTCTCGCACGTCCGGTATCACCTTGCCCTTTGTCGCACGTTGACCGGATACAATGAAAGTGCTCGCTTTCTGTGCGTTGCGTCCGCAAAACGTGAAAGGGATCCCGAGATGATACAAGGCGGACACTTGTCCGTGTGTAGACGAAGGAGCGCGTCCTAAATCGAGATGGATGCGTTCCGGAAATGTGTTGAGACACTTGACGAAGGCTTCATGACAGAAAATGGAGGCAACGGACGAACGACCACTCTGCAATGCGCAGGTCAGGTATCCTGATGTAGAAGCCACAGACCTCGCCTGTCAGCGATGCCATTCCATGTCGCAGCTGACCCACACAGGCAAGTTGATATGCGCCCTTGGACCTATAGATTCTTAGGGTTAGAAATCATCCCGAGTGGGAACTCAAGGATGGATCTTTTGGCTAGAAGTGGCGGAAAGCTCCATGGCAGTGGATGCGAAGATGACGAGAATGAGGACCTGGGCGACGAAGGTCACAAGTTGGAGAGCGCTACACGGTGAGGGAGTGAAGAAGAGCGCGTCCCAAGTTTTGTGGTCAGGGTACTATTTGGCTCGAACAAACAACACGAACGCGACGGCATACTGGTTCCACATGCATACACTATATATAAGTACATACAACAAAGGGGGAAAAAATGGAACAGGTCAGCGCCGCGACACAGTCTGACGAGACTCGCGTTCGACAGAGATCTATTCGACTTGTAAATCTCCTCTGTACCATGTTCTGCAGCATGAAAGCACGTGGTCGTGAGAATATATGCTGTCACAGTAGTCACATCATGAATTGAGACCACTCTCGACCACGACGACCACGACGACGACACTGGCCCATTGAATGGCCGAAAACATTTACAGCAAGGGGACCAGAGTCTGGTTCGAGGACAAGGAACAGGCTTGGGTGTCCGCAGAGGTCACAAATGTCACCAAGGGTAGTGGCGATGCCATCAAACTAATCTTCCTCGACGAACGGGGCAAGGTACGCGTCGATCTCTCCATCCCTTCGTCCTTACCGTCCCACATCTTCTCACTAGGAAATTATCATCAATACTACTGGAAAGGATATCAAAGACGGCAAAGAAGGTCTTCCTCCATTGCGGAACCCTCCGTTGCTAGAAACCGCGGATGATTTGGCTACTCTTTCCCACCTCAACGAGCCTTCAGGTAATGCTCTACGCATCCTTCCCCACCGTTTCCCTAATATTTCATCCAGTCTTGCACACGATCCGCAACCGTTATGCCCAACACAGCATATACACCTATAGTGGCATTGTCCTCATTGCTGTCAATCCCTTCCAACGCGTCACTCTATATGGCCCAGAGATCATCCAAGCTTATAGTGGTCGAAAGAGGGGCGAGCTAGAGCCCCACCTCTTTGCCATCGCGGAGGACGCGTACACTGCTATGGCAAAGGATGGCATAGGTCAAACCATCATCGTGTCTGGCGAGAGGTACTCTTCCCACTTTTGCTCTCTTTTCTTTGTCTCATATACTTCATAGTGGTGCAGGTAAAACTGAGTCGGTATGTCGTCTTCGAGTATTGGATTCATTTCTATATCAACCCTTTTTCAGGCTAAATTCATTATGCGGTATATCGCCTCGGTCAATCCCCCTGGCTCTGGAGCCAAAGCCAAGACAAAATTGTCGCTAGACGAGTCAAGCGAGATAGAACGGCAAATCCTAGCTACGAATCCAATTCTCGAGTCCTTTGGAAATGCGAAAACAACACGCAACGACAATTCGTCACGCTTTGGAAAATATATCCAGGTAGGTTCATTTCACGTGCACTTGGTTATCAGCGCATCTGATAGTCTTTCAGATTCTTTTCGACGGAAAACCGGAAATCGTCGGTGCGCGCATTCGTACATACCTTCTAGAGCGGTCGCGTATCGTCTTCCAACCAACCACGGAGCGGAACTACCATATCTTCTATCAGCTGTGCGCGGGCGCTCCACTGAAGGAGCGGAAAGACCTTGGGTTAGACACTGACGTTACGAAATTTCACTACCTCAAGCAAGGTGGGCCTACTTCAACACCCATTACGGGAGTCGATGATGCCGAGGAATTCCGCGCAACACAGCAAGCGCTTTCGACCGTCGGCATCAGCGTTGAGAAACAATGGGCTGTTTTCAGGCTTCTTTCTGCTCTTTTACATCTTGGAAATGTCAAGGTTACCCAGGCTCGAAATGAATCGTCGATCGATGAACAAGACCCTGCCCTCATTTTGGCTACTCGGTTTTTGGGTATTACACTCTCTGAGTTCAAGAAGTGGACTGTTAAGAAGCAGATCGTCACGCGTTCCGAAAAAATCGTCACATCTCTGAATGCCGCGCAGGCGACGGTAGTCAGGGATAGTGTGGCGAAATTCGTGTATGCATGCCTATTCGAGTGGTTGGTTGCGATTGTCAACGAAAGTCTGGCTGGAGAGAATGGCGATGCTGCAGAGCGTGCAGAGATGTTCATAGGTGTGTTGGATATATATGGATTCGAGCACTTCCAAAAGGTGATCCCTGTTGGTGTGCAGTGGCATTCCCAGCTCACCTTTGCTTCATAGAACTCTTTCGAGCAGTTCAGTATCAACTATGCCAATGAAAAATTGCAACAAGAGGTGCGTGTTGGCAAAGTTATTTTGGGTGGCTCTGATATTCTTCATATTCAGTTCAACTCGCACGTATTCAAGCTTGAACAGGAAGAGTACATGAAAGAACAAATCAATTGGACATTCATTGATTTCTCAGACAATCAGCCCTGTATCGACATCATCGAGGGCAAGCTTGGTGTCCTTGCTCTCCTCGATGAAGAATCCCGTTTACCGGCAGGCAGTGATACTTCTTTCCTGCAGAAATTGAACGCGCAACTTTTGAAGCCAGCCAATAATGCTGTCTTCAAAAAGCCTCGATTCGGTAACTCTGCGTTCACGATTGCACATTACGCGCTGGATGTTACATACGAAGTTGATGGTTTCTTGGAGAAGAATAGGGATACGGTACCGGATGAGCACATGGTACTGCTGGCAACGACAAAAAATCCTTTTTTGAAGGAAGTTTTGGATACGGCTCTCGGCTCAGTCAAGTCAGCGGATAAATCCAGCGATCTTCCCCATCCCGGTTCTCCTTCCCTGTCTGATTCGGGCAGTGGTGGATCTCGTCGTTCGTCAATCATACCTGATCCAGGTCGTTCAGCGCTGGTAGCATCCACCACAGCAGCAGCCGGACCCAAAAAGCCAGGCGCGGCCATCAGGAAACCCACGCAAGGCTCGATCTTCAAAGCGTCCCTAATCACGTTGATGGACACGCTTAGCATCACCAATGTCCACTACATTCGATGCATCAAACCGAATGAGGCCAAGAAACCGTGGGAGTTTGTACCTTCTCAGGTTTTAGGCCAGCTTCGCGCTTGTGGTGTTCTAGAGACTATCCGTATCAGTTGTGCAGGATACCCTTCTCGATGGACTTACGAGGAATTCGCGGAGCGGTGAGTAACTATTTAGGTACCGAATACCTGACTCAACCCACCTCTAGATACTACATGCTTGTCCCTTCAGCAGATTGGCAACCCATGATACAGAAATTAGAACTTAAACTTCTTTGCTCGTTGATCTTGGAGAGGACCATTAACGACCCCGACAAATACCAAAGTGGTCTTACCAAAATCTTTTTCCGCGCGGGTATGCTTGCTGCGCTCGAGTCTCTCAGGTCTGAAAGGCTTAATGCCCTCGTCACTATCGTCCAAAAGAACATGCGACGTCGCGTGGCTGTCAAAAGGTACCAGGAACTCCGTAGCGCTACCATCAAAATCCAGACATGGTGGCGCGGTATCTTGGCAAGGCGGCTTGTGGAGACCATACGCAAGGATGTTGCTGCGAAGAGGTTACAGGCTGGTATCCGACGTTTCCTTCAACGGTCAAACTTCCTCCAAATTCGCCAAGCAGTTATCGCTGTGCAGAGCCGTACGTCCAAGAGGTCGCAGCCTAAGCTTAGCTCGCTGATACATGCACTTAGGTCTCCGTGGTGTACAGGCACGACGAGCGCACAGGGAGGCGAGGACTCTGCATGCGGCTGTGTTGTTGCAATCCCTGTTCCGTGGAGTGTATGCTCCTTGTTTCTTGTCTCGTTTAGTATATTGATCAACATTCTGCAGATTGTACCGCCGTTCATATCGATCTGATATCGGACATGTGGTATACTTGCAGTCTTGTGTCAGGCGGCGTCTTGCCAAGAAGCAACTCAAAATTCTCAAGGCCGAGGCGCGCTCAGTGTCAAAATTCAAGGAGATTTCCTACCGGCTCGAGAATAAGGTTGTAGAACTCACTCAGTCGCTCCAGAAGCGGACGGAAGAGAAAAAGGCCTTGCAGACACAACTTGAGGAACTTGAGAAACAGATCCAGCAGTGGAGTTCGAAACATGAAGAAGCAGATGCCAAAGCCAAGTCTCTTCAAGCTGCGTTGCAGACCGCAGAGACTGAGTTGTCCCGGCGCGAGGAGCTTCTCCAAGCAAAAGCTGACGTTGAAAAACGCCTAGAAGACGCAATTGCCAAAGCAGCTGAGAAGGAGGAAGCGATACAGCGGTTGACCAACGAAGTGCTCGCACAAGCTGCTCAGCTGCAGTCCCAAGAGAAAGCATTTGCTGCTTCGCCTATGAGATCCACGGAGGATGTTTCTGTCATTGCTACCCTCAAAAGTGAAGTTAGCAGTTTGCGCGAGCAACTCAACCGTGCCAATGCGTACAACGCTCTGACGAGAGGGACTCGTGAGCCCCCGACATCCCCAACTTTCGTACCTGCTCTCCGCATCCCTGACTCTGGTGGCGCCAATGGTCTCTCGTTGGCTTCTCCCATCCATCCCAATCGCCACCAACGAAGGCACAGCTCCGCGGGCGTCCTTCAGCTCAGCCCCTCCGAATACCGTACTTCTGCGGATGAGTTGATGATTGACGTTAAGCGGAGCCAAGCGCTTAACCAACGAGCGGTTTCTGTCGCATACAATGGGGAGGATAACGCCATTCGAGTCCGGCCCAACGGCGTGGCCGATCTCCGCAGTTACGATGACCTGGCGGAAGAGAAAATCAGACTTATGCAGGATATCAAGCGTTTGGACGAAGACGTTCTCATAGGGTTGATTCGGGGTCTCAAGATTCCTGCACCCAGCACGACGAACCCTTCTGCTGTGAAAGAAATTCTCTTCCCTGCAAATCTCATCAGCCTTGTCACGAACGAGATGTGGAAGTATGGCCTCATCCCGGAAAGCGAGCGCTTCTTGGCCAACGTCATGGAGGCTATCCAAGCACATGTGATGGTCAGTTTCATTCCGTTCTTTTTAAACCCTTTCTGATCCGCCGACAGTCCTTCCATGGAGAGGATGCCATTATCCCGGGCATCTTCTGGCTCTCCAACGTTCACGAGATGCTTTCATTCATCTGCGTCGCGGAAAGTGACATGGTACAGGGCATCGGTCCAGGAGAAGAAAACGCTGTTCGCGAATTCGACTGGAATGACTACGAGCGCCTTGTTACCGTTGTGAAACATGACCTTGGTAGCCTGGAGTACAATATCTACCACACTTGGATGCAGGAGACCAAGAAACGTCTTTCCAAGATGGTAATTCCTGCTTTGATTGAGAGCCAGTCTCTTCCCGGGTTCACCACAAGTGATGGAGGTGGCCGATTGTTCAATCGCATCCTTAACACGAACAGCCAACCAGCTTTTAGTATGGACGATATCCTGAACCTATTAAACAAGGTCTGGAAGAGTCTCAAGAGCTATTATATGGAGGACTCGGTGGTACAACAGGTCCTCACCGAACTGCTCAAGCTGATAGGCGTCACGAGTTTCAACGATCTTTTAATGAGAAGAAACTTTTCTTCCTGGAAGAGAGGTATATCGTGTTTAGGATCCTCCTTGATGTGGTGCTAACTTTTTGCCCGTTTGACAGCCATGCAGATTCAATACAATATCACGCGGATAGAGGAATGGTGCAAGTCACATGACATGCCAGAGGGTACACTCCATCTCGAACATTTGATGCAAGCTATCAAGTTGTTGCAACTGAAAAAGGTCAGCTTTGACCCAACCTTTGAGGAAAGTTCCTGACTTGGTATAACAGGCGACACCTGCAGATATTGAGATCATCTATGACGTTTGCTGGATGCTCAGTCCTATGCAAATACAAAGGATGTGTACAAATTACTACGTTGCGGAATACGAGGTGGGTTTACTATTTCCTATCAATCCAACAGCCCGATTACAACCGGTTCTTTCCAGAATCCCATCTCTCCCGAGATCCTCCGCGTCGTGGCCTCCCGAGTCCAAGCAAATGATCGCAATGACCATCTCCTCCTCTCCCCCGAAACGGAGGAAGTCGGATCATACGAGCCTCCGTATCCGCGCGAGGTTTCGGGGCTCGAGACGTATGTTCCAGCGTACCTCAATGTGCCTCATCTCCGCCGGCTAGCAGCCCTTGTTGCGTAGTCATTTGCTCGTTTCGTCCCGTGGTTCTTTCTGGCCATCGACATTGATTGTACGATTGCTGTCTTTACATTATGTACTTCTTTTTTCCGATAATATTAACACGTCGGTGTCCTGGAAGACAAGATGGGTAACTTATAGAAATGGAAGAACAATTAGAAGCATGTATGTGGACGAGTCTATTTATCCGTTTAGCCCTGAGTCGGTCAACACGACGGTCGATCCATCCTCTAATTGCCCCGACAACTCCAAATGATTCTGTAGTACTTGAGGTCCGATTTCCGCAGATGATTGCTTCAAATGAAGTGCCTGGCCCATGATGAACTCATAATCGCGCCGTGCAAGCGGGAAAACTCACGGAAGCTGTATGTGACAAGTCAAAGTGCTGAACAACCAGGTCCAACGCCTTACCCGTGATTGTTGTCTAAGATCCGTTAGAGAAACAAAGCATGTTGCAAACCTACATCACATCACCTTTCGGAACCATAAAGTGGCTTCTCTTGTTGATTGGCCGAGGATCTCAAGACGTACGGTTACATGGATGCGTTGGTCGACTGGTACCATTGAACTTCTGTCCTTGGGATCTCCAGGGACCGCTTTGTGACGCAATTTCATTAGATTGACCCTCTGCAGCTGCGCTAGTTTTTGGGAGTCGAGGGGAAGGTTCCGAGGTCGACGTGTCACGGCAGGGGTATGGGATGTCGGATTACTAGTTACCAAAAAATTTTGGGCAAGAGCGGCACGAGCAGCTTCATGCCTCACATCATCTTTGCCGATGGTAAGGCCGGTGCATGAGTGAGACTGCATATGACGGTGACTACGAGTTATATAAGTAGGACGTCCCAGAGACGTGACACGGTGATTGCGAACGTACTCGACACAAAAAGAAAATTGACATCCGGGGCAGCCTCTTGGGACCGGCGCGTTGCGGGATTCTCCATCCCGCGTAAGGTCAACAACGGTCGCCCCAGTCGCAAGAGAAGGCTTGCTACAACCTAAAAAGGCGCACTTGGCACGGGCCGAGGTGGAAGACGACGCAGACTCGGATGGACAGTGTTGCACGGAGGAACAGTCGTGGAGGTCAGGTGAGATATGAAGCTTGCAAAACCATTGCAAACAGCTACATTGTAGGGGCAGGAAGTCGAGGTCATTGCACGACTGCAAAGCACAGTGCTTGCCGATCGGATTCAAATCCATAGCGTCAGAAGTTGAGGGTAGCAGTGGTTATGTAATGCCGCCTAGCGGCACCGAAAACCCACCCCTATCTAGACCGCAAGGTGACTCAAGTCTACAGAGTACAACACAGTCGGCGTTGGTGCTCAAAAAGATTACAGACGACATGTCAATATGTGCGGTCCACGGAGTGGATACTAATATTCAATCTCGAGGATATTCCACACTTTTTTCCGACATGAAAATGGGTAGAAAGGAAGATGTGAGACATGCGGGACGATGGTTGGCAATGCGAGTGAATGTGCGGGAAAGACGGAAAGACAGTGATGACATTCAGTTCTTCCGACGGAAAGAAGACCCTAGATGGAATATGCTATCAGCAGGGTGCACAGGTAGACGGTCATCAAGGCCGAACCCTCTGTCAGTCGCGCCTTTCCACCGGTGGGTTGACATAGGACACTTGCACAAGACCCACACAAGACCACTGATTGCGCATGAGAGAAAACCGTCGTGATTGCAAAGCAACCTGCGAGGTGGAAAATATGTGAGGATAATCTTTCAGATCGCAGATGATAGCCAAGGAAACAGACCTGGGCACTTCACATCCATGAAGTACGAGTTAGGCGATTGTACGAGACGCTTGAGCTTGTGTTGTCTCTTTTCGTGTTCAGCAGAAGGGTTCAAAAGGTCGACTGCGAGAGGCTAGTGAACGTTGTCAGAGACGCCGTGGAGGAGTACTTTCAACAAACCATGTTTGCGTGTGGTAGCCTTTGCGACGATGGTGATTGTGTGATGAGAGCTCAAGGTTAAAGTTCATTGGGCTTGACATATTTCAATCTCCGAACGGCACATTCCGGGCTGCGCTACTAATCCATGTGTGATAATATGCTCAAGGTCGGACGCAGCCCTTGCTGCACTCGACGTGGACGGTCATGAACATCATTGTATGTCCAGTCGTACCGCGTGGAAACATCCTAACTTTCATTCCAGGAAACTCTCTTTGGCAGGACTGTCACTCCCGCCGAACGGCTCCGTCAACATCAGCGAGCTCTCACAAAAGCTCAGCGCGAGCTCGATCGAGAGCGCTCAAAGCTTGAGCAGAGTGAGAAGAAACTCGTTATGGATATAAAGAAGAGCGCAAAGGCTGGTCAGATGGTAAGTAGCCTCCAGCACTTCAAACAACCTTCGTCAACTATCTCAGTAGAATGCATGTAAAGTCATGGCAAAGGATCTTGTTCGCACCCGAAGATACGTTCAGAAATTTTATCAGATGAAGACACAGCTGCAAGCAGTTGGGCTGAGGATACAAGCCCTTCGCAGCAATCAACAAATGGCCGAGGCCATGCGCGGAGCGACAAGGGTACGTCCCACCATTCCAGTCGGTATCTCCCAGTTTCCATAATCGTTGTTGGTTGCAAGGCTATGGCTTCTATGAATCGTGGTCTCAATCTACCAGCCATCCAGAAAATCATGAATGATTTTGAGAAGGAAAGCTCGATGATGGATATGAAGGAAGAGATGATGTCGGACGCTGTAGACGATGTGATGGATGATGAAGCTGAAGACGAAGAGGAGGAGGGCGACAAAATCTTGAGGCAGGTCCTTGATGAAATTGGTGTCGATCTCTCCCAACAAGTATGTAATACCAGCCAATCTTGGTGGACACTCGCTGACACGATGAAATATAGCTCACTGAGGCACCAACTGGCCTTGGCGCCATATCCTCACCCCTTACCGAGAATCGTAGACCAGTGGCAATCGGAGAAACAAGTGGCCCGTCTCATGGAGACGACCGTCAAGGCGGTGATGTTCCCGCTGCTGATGAAGACTCCCTTCAGGCACGCTTGGATGCTCTACGTCGTGGTTGACTCCAGTGCTCTATCCTCTATTCTACTCAGTACGGAATAGCATTGAACATGTATGGTTACTCGCGGATCTCTTGTCCTGTGGCTTGAATTTGGCGGTATAGGCAGCTACATAAATCCTATTGTTGATGCATTTTTTGGCATCCAGAAACTTCAGTTGAGTAGATTCCGCAACATATTTGCACTTGGTCGTTACATCTTTGAACGATAATACTAGTAATACGTAATACCTCAAGCCTTCAAACCGACGATATCCTTGGCTTCCTGCATACTCAGTGTCCAGGAAATGCCCGATCCACTATAGAATGACTCAACCTCCTCATCCTAGTCGAGTATGAGGTTAGTGGTGCCGACCGTAGCACGATTCGGCCCAACTTACACTATCAAGGTTCAGCAACGAGGAGATCTGTTGCAGGCGGATAAATTTCTCTCTGATGTCGCCAAATATCGTTTGGGAGGATAGATTTGCCATTATGGAACGGAGGTCGCGGTCAAAGCGTATCGCGCCCAACTAGTGGAAACGTCAGCGGAAAACATGTCAATGAGACTAGATGCTTTGACATGCCTCAGAGTAATGGAGGGTCAAAATGTATTTTTCCCATGGTCGCAGGATAGCATCGAGAGCAAGACCGAATAAGATGCGATAGTTGTTTTCAGTACAAGCATCCTAATCTTAGGCATAAGCGTCAGTCTTATGAAAACCGTATAACCGACCTTATAACCATCTGTTAACCCCTCCCACACCTTCATAAAGCGTTTCCTCACAATGTCTTGGTATTCTGCTGTTGCATACCCGTCTTCGTCCATTACATAAGAAACATCTTTATAAACGTCGGGGATCAGAGTCCGTAGCCTTGGCCGCATCAGTTGGTTGAATAACTGGTCTATACCAGCCTTGGGAGGGGTTATTAGACCACCGCTGCAAAGCCAGCAAAAAAAATCACTTTTAATATTGCTTTGAATCTGGTCGTAGAATTAAGCAAGCTTGCTATGGTAACCTTTACTCTTGGCTGCTCGGTATCGAGGAATAGCTGTGCGATGGCAGGCTGGGAAAGCAGGTCCTTCGTGAGTCTTTCCATATGCGAGGAAGATACATCGAGGTCGTTCAGGAGTACCTGTCAAGAACGGATTAGGAGGGCGACCTAGTTGCAGCCCACAAACGAACATACCAGAAAAGATGTTCGACTTTCTTTCTCAGACTTCTCGGTTCTAACGCCTGTGCCAACTCGGTAAACATCATCCAATTTCTTCTTAATGCCACCCGCAAAATCGTGATCTAGTACGTCTTTAAGAAGGTCAGTGGTCCGTTCTAAGATCCCGAGAGAGCCTGTTGACAATAGGCGCGCATATACGGTTTTCAAGATATAGAAAACATCGTCTGGGGTGGTGGTGGTTGCGGGGGTTTGAGAGAAATCAGGGCTGGAGAGGTGCTGAGCCTGTGCTTGCTTGGTTGTAGTATACTTCGGAACCCAAGTTTCGCAGACGGACCTTGTCAATGATCGTGCGGATATACCAGATCTCCATAGGAATGTAGCAAGAACTCAACAGAGCTTCAAATTCTCTTTGAGAGGATGTCGCATCCAACAACGCAACAGACTCAATGGGCAACGAAGAGCAAACCTGGGGGTCAGAAAATCCAGAAATACGCTGTAGGCTCTGGTCGTCCGAGTCGGCTCCCCTGTCCACATTTACCTCTTCTTCCTTGGTTGTCATTGTCAAGAAACGCCAGGAACGGGCGTTCAGCATGGGTACACACCTGTAGCTGTTCGACCAGGAATTTTCGGAACAGATTCCATCGACCACTCATGCCCGCGATCTCAGATAATGTCTTGTCAATCTCACGTGGATCAACTTCGTCCATTTCTACGGCAGTCGAAAATTGTTTTCGTGGAGCAGACATTGAAACCATCGAATTCGAAACATCTGACAACTGGAAGAAGTCGAACACAGTCAGAGATAACATCGAAATGTGAATTTTTTTCACCTTTCTCTTGATCGATCGATCTTCCCTCCAGGCTTCAAGCGTACTTTGAACCACTCGATCACACTCCTCCAGCAATCTCTTAATCACACTCCGCATATTCCCTGCACCATAATATTTCTCCACGATAGGTTGGTGTTGGTCAATAACCATGGCAATGCCTTCGAACAGCGCAGTCAGAACAGTGACGTAGTACAGTGGGGATGAGGCTGTCAATACTCTCGTTCAGCAGGTTGCAAGCAAAGAACGTATAGTCCTACTTTTGACAGAAGTAGGTGCCCTTACCCGCACCAAATCGACGACAAACGACGCATATGCCTCAAGACCCTCCGTTTCCCAACCAATGGCAGGAAATAATTTGAAATAACGGCTCGTCGCAGCAGCATCACGAGAGCGTGATGCCTGTGCAAATTGGTTGAGGAATATTGATAGGAGTTGTTCTCTCGCTGTTTGAAGTGTCTGCGCGGGAGGGAGATGGTTCTCTGCAGTCGGCTGGGGAGGACTTAAGCCATATATATGTGGAGTTGCGAGAAAGCATATACCACAGAAGTTTCAGCAAAGGGGCCAGAAATGACTTCGAAGGGTAGTGACATAGCGCGAGCACAATGTCTAGTGGCTGACTCCCAGTCCTGGCATTCGATGCAAGTCTGTAATTGGGAAAGGGAGGACTTGAAGAGTGTAAACCAGAAAGGCTGTTGGCACATCGCATGGATAGAATTACCTTGAGCTCCATAACCTGCCCCACTCGTTCGGCTGCCTGTGAGACACGGCTCATCTCCTGGTCGAGAGCCCTCACCCGCCCACCAACACGGTCTGCTGTTGTCGCTGTGGAGGAAACTTTCCTCGCAAGCTGTAACGATTCGAGGCATAGGCCATCCAGATGAGGAACGAGAGTTTCAAGCCGACGAAGTGAATCAGCTACGGAGGCGCGGTCGGAAAGCAGTCCGGCAAGGGAATTGGAGAGTGTTGCTTCCTCGGACTGGTACCACGACAGACAGGACAGGATTTCGTTCAGGTTTGTGAGTTTCCTTGGGTCTTTTTGGATGTATTGTGATTGGGCTTGCTGTTGGTCTACTGAGCCATTGGATGTGGTCGTATTCATGGATGGTGGTATATAGCAATCGCACTACAAGGGACTAAGATAATTCTTCGGAATTGGCGAGTACAGTCATACACCTAAGTACATACAAGTGAAGGCTCGGGTTCATAGATGGCCAAGGTGAATGACATGCGATCTACAAGCCACTCCACCCGAAAGTCTTCTTGAGCTCAAAGGTACTATGAAGGGGTAGCTCCTCACTGTTGAACCCGAGGTACACATGGTACACGCCAGCTTTGGCGCACCATCGGTTCTGCCCTTCAGCTGTAGCCCAGGTATCGTGACACCAGCGCCAGGCAAGGATATATAAAGCTGCACCACACATGATCCGCAAACATCTCCAGAGTTGGCGAGCTTGACCCCGGCTTTGATGCTAAAATGCTCGTCGTGGGAAGAGGCATCCCGCAGCACGAGGTCCGAGATCGCGAACGTCGTATATGACAGTCCGTAACTAAAGATGATTGGGAAAATTGAAAAAGAAAGTTCGAGTGGAACACACCCGAATGGAAATAGTGGTTTGATGGCTTTAGCCTGGTAGTATTTATATCCCACGAATAAATCTTCACGGTAATTGATCTCTCCGTTCTCGCTGTGGAGATATGGGTATGGTGGAATGTCTTCGATGCGAACGGGCAACGTAAGGGAGAGCCTCCCGGATGGGTTGACAATCCCATACAGGACATCCGCGAGCGCATTCCCGACTTCGTTACCTGAATACCAAGCCTGCACCACGCCATTGACATCCTGCACCCAAGGCATCGCAACCGCTGAACCCTGGATATGGTCAGCGGACAGTCGACGAATCACTAGTACACGTACCGTTTGTATGCATACCATTGTGTTGGGATTAGCTTTTCCAAGTTTTGAAATGAGTTCGTCCTGCCTGCCAGGCAAATAGAGGGTGGGTCTGTCAAATCCCTCGCTTTCCCATTCGGGTGTAAGACCACCAATGTAGACAACGACATCAGAATTAGTTGCAAGGGCAACTGCATTTCGAATGGCTTGATCAGCATCGATCTTTTCAATGCCACCAAATCTCTGGCCGATTTGTGAGTATTCACCCGAATTTTTCAGAGAGATGCCTTACGACACCACGCATGAGCGCTGGTTGTGAGCTACCTTCGTCTGCCCCGTTATTTGTTGTGTCTGGCGGAAGCGTGTTTGTGTACTCTAGAAGAATGTCGACAGGCTGTCCCTCTTCCAATCGTATATCCGCCTTTTCTTCAACTGTCCCTTGTCTGTAGAAACAAGAATAAAAATATGTCTGTCGCGATTGGCGACGAAGATACCCATAAAAGTAGTCTCCAGGAGTTTGGTAAGTCCAGTTGTCGATTACCAACTCGCCATTCACCCATAGCTTGGCGCGCCCAGCAACGGCGAGACCGAACTCGTAGACAGCAGTTTTGTCCACCGTTAGCTTTCCTTCCAACTTGATCATCCAATTTGGGGTCAAGCCAGATGGTAGAAAATCGTTAAGTTTGATTGCAGTTGTATTCAAGACATACTTGTCAAGTTCTGTGTTTGGGTTGCCTTGTGTATCTTGTGTGTAGAAGGTGCACTGCCAACCAGGGAGACCGTGAGGTGTCTTGAGGTAAGCCTCAAGTGTGGGGAGATATTTGTGGGCTGTATACAATTGTGATCATGATGAACGAGAAGCTTCCCGGATCGTGCGACATACAGTAGCAGCCAACTTCATATTTAATCACCAGACCACTAGGCGCGTTCTGGACGATACCATCGAATGGTGTGACGATGTAGGTAGGTTTGAGTGCTGCGGAGCCCCCCCCCCCAGAGATAACGGTGCCTTTCGCATTGGGACCGATGACAGCGACAGTCTTGGCCTTCAATGGTGTAATAGGCAGCACATTCCCCGTGTTCTTAAGGAGTACTATGCCATCCGCGGCAAGTTTTCTACAGAACTTGCGCATTTAGCTGTATCACGGGAACGTTCCTCGCCGTCACCAAACACGATATCAGGCTGTAATGCCGCCATCTTTTGAACAAAAGTCAGCATGTTAACGACACGCTTGTCTATAATAGTATTGTTCAGTTTCTGTGAAGAAAGACAATGTTGAACAAGAGATTCCGTTCGCCAGCGTGGTGGGCCTGGCGTCTCGAGGTCGAGGCCAGCGTTGATCGACTGGTCTGTTCCGTAGACACCATGCCTGAATTTGGGATGAATAAATCAGGGAACCTGTGTAGAAGAGGATACCAGTCGCTCATTATGATTCCCTCGTGCTCCCATTCGCCTCGAAGAATATCCTCAAGAAGCTTTGGGTTCTCAGAGCAATGAGTACCCCAGAGGCGGCCGTACCTTTACTGATCGTAAGCGGGCGGTGATAGAGAATACCTACACCATCTCCACATACGAAGTCATATACGCCCAAGGCTTGGCATCCCTTTGGGCTAACATAAAACTGAGCAGAAATAAGTAAGGCCCACAATTCAAGCGAGAAATGACACACGGGTAAGGGTAAACCTCTCGGAGGGCTCTGTCTGACACGGCAGAGTTCGCCGCCGTCCTCTGGCTCTCTTGATCATTGGCAACGAAATGTTTTATAGTAGCGGCAACACCTCTAGACTGCAGGCCATTTACATAGGCAGCGGCCATGGTTCCTGTACAAGTGAATGAGTGTGCGCCAAGTGTGCGAATGTCGTGAGTGCTGACCGGAAAGATGAGGATCTTCCCGAAAAGACTCGAACGCGCGCCCACCAAGAGGGTCGCGTTGGATGTTGCATGTTGGAGCGAGGAGAATGTCAGATAACTTGATTCTGGTTTCTTCAGCCAAAAAAATGCCAACATCGTGTATCAAGTCCACATCGAAGGTCGACGCCATGGATGTTTCGCACTGCCCCTAGTCTCAGTATCTGGTGCGCAGGAGTGGCTTAAAGCTTACGGGCAAGCAGACGGCAGGAATGGAGATGAAATGGGATGAGCCACGGGCAGAGCCACGGGCACCCTGGACAGGTCAGCAAAATCAATGAAGTAACAAAACCAATTTACATTTGGTCCATCACTCATCCGCACGGATGGGATATTTAAACGGGGGACAGAATTGGTGCTCCACCAGTTAGGTGCACCGAGAAGGCTGATCTTTTCATTTACCTTGAGCTTTTCTACAAGCTCGGGAATCGATGCATCTAGAAACGCTCTTGACATGATATGCCATGGAGGATTAAGACTCTGGAGGACCTTGCTTGGCTGTGAGATTTTCCCTGTATTAATACATGAGGACGGACGTACATATTTGAGCCGGGGCCCGAAACGTCGGTGATGTCTGGTGAGCCAATAGAGAGGGAAAATCTAAGTAGCCGTCAGACCAGAGGTGCAGGTGCCATTTGAGTGCAGTAAAATGCAGACCAGCTGTGTAAATTGTGCTCGTGGTCAAGTTGTGGTTGAATCCAACTTGAATATCCCCTGGACTGGAATATGCAATCTATTATAGTTGCATTGTGAAGCAGCTTGAAATATCTACGTTTTCGTCCCTAGAAATCAAAGTAGGCCCTAGTGCCAGTTGTCGATGGTCCGACCCGCGACGGTTGGCCGGCGCAACACGTATATATACCTCCGTTCACGAATCACCACTTCAGAAAGACTTGAGATCCCTTGAATGTCCGACTCGGAAGGGATATCTCACATTTTGACCAACGAAGCAATCCCACGTACGGAGGCCACAATCACCGTCCGTGTGATCAAATCTTTCGAGTACCGTACGGAGCGCAGTCTCGTCCTCCATAAACTCAACCTCGAAACTACAACCGTTGGAGGCCTGAAAGAAATAGTTCGCCAAAGTATGTTGCGATTGTTCATCGGCTCCAGCCTCCACCGATCACAGCTTCAATATTTTCAGCTATCCAGACTGGATCCGCCTGGCGACCCTACCGTAATGCTGTTCTGGGTTCGTATTCACCCAGCATGTTACTTCTTCTTTGTTTAATGTCAAGCTAGATACACTCAAGCTCTATACAAAGGCGCATGGTGCAAAGGTGCGAAAGTTACTTGGTCTCGTAAACCACTCGTTAACGTTCATCTCCGACGTGCTTGTTTCTGCTAGACTACGAATTTGATCATCAACTTAGACCATGATGATTGGATCCTGGAAGATGACGATCAGATCTTGGCGTATGCTGGTCTCGGTAGGTGCAAGTCAGTCCAGTGATCCGTCGGTCACACGCTTACTGGATCCAGAGAATGAAACCGAGGTCAGCTTCTTCAGTCGCAATGCTTATGAAAACTTCAAGCTTAGCCCAGAGGTAAGATACTTGTTAATTTCGCGCTCCTTTAACCCCAGTCTGCTCTCAGGTTCGATGGGATGCTACCTCATAACAAGAGATGCATATCTTCCAACAGTATCTCAAGAGGTTCTTTGATGCATATTAATTACCATGGATGTAACAACAAATGTATGTGGATCTATGGTGACACAGGTGGGCGGGGTACTAGTGACCACAAGTATTGAATGACAAATGTCCATGACCAGTCCAGAGAAATTACTGATTTGCGCATTGTACCCGAGGCTCGCCGTCGTGATCCTCATCCATTGCATCATCCGCCATGGCACTAGCTCTCGACCGTACATCGGGTTCCTCGAGATCCACTTCTTCAAGATGGACGTTCTTGGGGAAAGTCTGCACGAGAATGCGAGGGGGGAGGGCCTGCTCAAGCAAAGGGACTTTGGTAGGATCGATGGTATCAGGGAATTTAACAGTGAACTTGACGTAGAGATCACCGGGTTCGTGATGCCGTTGAGATGGCATCCCTTGTGACCGGATGACCTTGACGGATTCTGATAAAATTAAAGTCAAGAAAAGAAGAGACGACATTGGGAGGACCACGTACCATTTTTCACGACTTCCCCGGGTAAAAATCGAATAAGTAGTGCTCGATCATCAAGATGTTTGATCGCAACCTCACCACCGGCAAGCGCGGTGAGGAGGTCGATTTCGAGGTCGGTTATGAGATTATTTTCCTGGCGCTTGAACCTATCATGGGGTTTCTCTTCTATAACGATTACGACATCTCCAGACTGTGCATTTGGCGATTGATCGCTTTCGCCCGCGAAGGTGATTGTCTGACCACCCTTCATCCCCTTGTCTATGTGAACCTCTAGGATCTTCTTCTCCGGCATGACCTTCTTGCCCTTGCAGTTCGTGCAGCGATCTTTAGGACTGATAAACTCTCCCGTTCCATTACACTCGTCACATCCAGACTGTATTTGTTGGATCATGGGACCCATTTGGCGAAGGGTGACCTTGATACCGCGACCATTACATGAGCCACAAGTGCGGACAGCACCATCTTTGCCACCCTTGCCGTTGCACTTCGAACAAAGAGCGTTACGCGTGAGAGCGAGTTTGGTGGTCTTGCTCTTGTAAAGGTCCTCGAGCGACACCTGGACTCGGTGAACAAGGTCTTTGGTTTTTCGAATGCCTTGGGAACGGCCACCGCCTCCACCAAAGAATCCTCCACCTCCGAAGAGTTGGCTGAAGAGATCCTACAATGCGAACGCAGATGGAGTGAGGGAGTAGAGAGGAAAGACAGATAGACTAACCTGCGGATCCATGCCACCCATTCCACCTTGTTCTGAGAGACCAGCTTCTCCGCGAGCATCATATATACTTCGCTTCTCTGGGTCTGCCAGGACCTCGTACCTAGTGTGCATGGATTGGCAGAGAAAGAAAGTGAAATGAACGCGGACATACGCATGTGTCACCTCCTTGAATAGCTCGGGGTCACCGCCTTTATCTGGGTGCAGTCGCAACGCTCTGAGGAAAGGTAAGAAAATGGAGGGGAAAGCAATGAAAAAAAGAAGCCGACTTCTTTCTGTAGGCCTTTTTGAGCTCGCTCTCGGAGGCGTCGGGAGCTACCTCGAGCAGATCATAATATTTTCTGCGAGTAAGGTGAGTCAGTCAAAGGGAACAACCAAAGGGAGCTGGCTGACGTTTCTCTGACCATGATAGAAAGGATGGAACGAAATGAGGAGAGTAACGAACGGCGATGGGCCTCTTTAGCTTCTTGGGCTGCGTTGCTGTACTAGAAAGTGATGGAACGTCCTGGAAATTTCTGTACATCCACTTTTGGAAGCCTCGCTGTCTACGTCAACTACTACAGCAACCTAGTACAGCAACTCGACCATGTAGATATTGACTATGCGGCCACAGCTGCTCCGTTAATGTCTGGATAAACGTCAAATCGTCGTTGTGTCGTCACAGGTATTCCTGCTCTCGTGGAATGATACACTTGGGGATCTTCCGGGAGATGTTAAATGTCCGCCGTATCTGACCCTAGGAAACAAACTCACCAATGTCGAAGTGCAGGATGTCCTCGGACTCCTGAGCCTGCCCAAGCACTTTCCCACTATCTCATGTTAGTTGCTGGATCGCCGCTCGCAGCAAAGTGCTCACGATGGATCGACTACCATGCTGTGGCCGTACTGTCACAATGGGTTATTGTCAGAGGCTAAAATCACAACCACCAAGATGACCCACCGCCTGATAAGCTGCTTCTGGGTCTCGTGCAGGGCTACACATTGAAAAGAAAACTTGATTGTCAACAGCCCTGCATAAAACATTGCGTCAGTGTAGTCATCCACACCATTGTAGCTGCATACCGAGCTCGTTGGAGCAGCTCCCAGTGGAGGGGACCCGTCGTCGTATTGAATGCCCCAGGATAGATGAGGACGTGGCATCCTGTCAAACAGTATGGGTATGGTGTATGTAGCGTTTGCCGCTAGCTGTCCACGCATTACTCCCTACCTTTTCGTGCAGCGATCATGGCAAGCTCAGGGAAGCGCACGTCATAACATATTCCAAGGCCAATGCGCGCGAAATCTATTGACAATTGTCGTAACCATCCAAGCCAAGCTTATGGGACCTTACCCGTGTCAAAGAATGTCGTAGAAGTACCGCCAGTCAGTGTTTCGCTCTCCTACACAATTAAATGCAGGTCACCGTCCGGAGAGCAGCGCACGCACCTTAAACTTGATCTTGCCTGGGATATCGATGTCAAACAGGTGAACTTTGCGATGCGTCGCTACGAGTTTTCCTAGCAAAAGTATGAGCGACGAAGAGTGAAATATACAACCATGGCATACCTTCTGGTGAGAATACGATGCAAGTATTATAGATCTTGCCGTCAGTTACATCTCTTTCGGGTATCGAACCTGATTCATCACTCAATCGACTGGTCAAATCGCTCCAAGGGGCCGACGCACCTCCAATGAGCCAGATCCGGTTTTCCAACGCTGCTTCTGAGAGGACTCTGACGCTCTGACTCTGAGTGTGTGTGGTGTCGTATTCTTGCCCAGGTGTATAGCCAATAGTCTCGGCATACATAGGAAAGTATTTATGGCCGTAAGGTGAGTTAAAGCATTCCTGGGGTTGGTCACGATGTTGCTCGAAGGTGGAATGGGAGGAAACGCCTTACAGGCAAGACAACTAGGTCTGGCTTTCCGCTGGAGTTCTGGACTGCCCGATCAATCATTTCCCTAGCATGCTTCAGGTTCGCACGTTTGATGTCTGTTTCAGTGGGATTTTCTGCGAGATGAGAGGGGCTGCCAAGCTGGATGAGTGCCAGCCTGAACTGCTTGAAATCTGGGAGGTTAGAGGACATTGTTCGACAGCCGGTGCGATGTGTTATCGAAGTGCGACGGAGCAAAGAGAACATAAGTCAGATCGTTCCCACGTGCTACTTAGATAGTACTAGTACTCTTCCAAGGCCAACGTGAGTCTGACTTGGCGTTCCAATGAAATCTACTAAACTCAAGCCAGCCATGTCACTTCTAGTCATCTATAACCCTGTCTGTGGTGACTCCACGGCAGAGCAGTTCTTCCACACTCACGTCATTCCCCGCCTCCACACCGCGAACAGAATCCCTACCGAGATCTTTCGCACCCGCGGCCCTGACGATGCGGGGATAGAAGTTCTCAACTTCCTCAATAGACACAGGGGGAACTCCATCACAGTCATCCTAGGCTCTGGAGATGGTACCCTTCACGAAATAGTGAACCACCTTGCCTTCTCAGACGACCAGTCTGTTCGGGCCATCCACTTCGTACTCGTTCCATGCGGGACAGCGAACGCTCTCTATGCATCCTTCTTCAGACCTACTCCGTCGCAAGACATGGTCGCCTACAAGATGCGATCCTTGGAGGCCTTTCTCGGAGCCCCAACATCAAGACCACTCACTCTGTCCCTCACTTCACTTCTCGGTCCACGACATGGTCAGGGTGATCCTCGACCCATAGCGTCGATTGTTGTTACCTCCACAGCCTTGCACGCAGCCATCCTCAAGGATTCAGAGAAGCTCCGCAAGGAGATCCCTGGCATCGAACGATTTAAAGTCGCAGCACAGCAGAATATCACGAAGTGGTACACCAGTCATGTCAGGCTCTTACCTACCCCATCTGGCGCCGTCCATATCTACGATCCCGGCAAGGGCAGCTTTGTTCCCGCTGGCTATCCCAATACAAGCGATTCGGCGTTGAACGTGTTTGGTCCATTTGCCTACTTCTTATCTACCGTGAATGTAGATCGATTGGAGTCCGAGTTCCGCATCAACCCCATGATATCAACGAGTCCCCCTGTGGATACTTCGATGGATGTAGTCATCATCCGCCCCCAGCGTGATCCAACTTTCACTCTGGATACTCCCCAAGCAAGGGAGAAATTCGCACAGAAGACAGCTGTAGTTCTCAAGACAGCATATCGAGATGGGATCCATATAAACTTGCGTTATTCGGAGAATGGCGATATTGCAGAGAGTGGCGATGGTAACACGCTCGTCGAATGCTTCAGGTGTGGGGGCTGGGAATGGATACCTGTTCGTCGCTACTGTTTCTGTTTGCTCAGTCACTGACACCCCGCAAGGATGAAATTGATCAAGGCGCGCATTTGCTGTGTGCAGATGGTACCATTTTCGAAATAGAGAAAGGTGGCCGCGCTGCTTGTAAGGCTGCATCACCAACAGATACAACCCTGAGGGATTTCTATGTTCACGTCTAAGGACTATACCACATGTATAGAGGCCGCTGACATCAGAATCACAGGGTATGCCAAGGGGTCATGCCAAGACTTTGAGCACGGCCTCGCTAGCTTCTTTATGGCACTGCTCAATGGACTGATTACTATTGATCTGCAAGTGATGATTAGGATACTGTCTGCGGTAGACTTGAACCCATACCTTGACGACTTTCCCTTGGCTTTCTAAATACTTTATGACAGGTTGAACAAGCTCGTCGTGAGTTTCTAGATGACCAATTTTTAGATCTTCACGCGTTTTAGGAAAAAAGACTCACGGAAACGTTTCTCAAGACTTTTGATGTTGTCATCCTCACGCCCACTAGTTTTCCCCCTTTCTAAGATACGCTGTATCATCACCTTTTGCTCCGCCTCGAAGACCAAAACCTGGGATGGAGAGCAAACCTTCCCAGGCCGAATCAGCAGTCAAGAAGCTAACATGCGACACGACATGAATCCGTAGCCTACCGTCTCTTCGAATGTCAAGGCTTGATCCATTTTACGTGGGAAGCCGTCTATGAGGAACCGACCTTTACCGCCCGTCCACCCTGCACCAGAGCTTGACTGCAGCTCTGCAGACATGGCGTTCTCCAGAAGTTTAATGGTAACCTCCTGCGGAACGATGGTGCCTTCCCGGATGCAAGTCCGGATCATGTCACCATACAGAGAGCCTTGCCTATTCTGTTCCGCACGCAAAAGATCGCCGGCTACGAGCCAATCGCATTGATCGACGTGGCCATGGGCTGAGGGATGGTGGCTCACCTGATAGATGTTTGAAATTGAAATCTTCTACAAGCCTGGCGCACTGAGTTCCTTTGCCTACAAAGATATTAGATCACGGTGGGTTCTAGCGTTACTGGAACTCACCTGCTCCGGGCCCTCCGAGCACGTATATCACGGTGACTTTCTTAGAGTCGAATATCGGTTTTGTTTGTATAACACCATCCACGATCGATGCCATGATATCCGATATTCTAATCTGTGTCCTGGCGGTCGTGTTGTCGCGGTGGAACGAGGGGGTGAGCGTGCTGTAGGGGTTGCTTCGAAGCTGGATGGGTGGTTTCTCTGTGTTTCACGACAAGGTAGAAGGTTCCAGCTGAAGCAAATATTAGTCCAAGGAGGAGAAATGGATTGGGGCCTTTGCGAGCAGTCGAAGAAAGCATGCAACCGGCACGGGCACAGCTTTTCACGGTTTATCCAACACAACAACAAAAGGCATAATTCCGCTCATGGATGCAGGTGTCATCAGAATAGAACACGGTTCAGACGTCTATGTGATACGGTCGTGCTATCACGAGGACGGGCGCGACCTATTGGCGTTTGGAGGTGAGCATTCTGTCGAAGTCTACCAGATCGTCAGCGAAGTTCCTTGTTGCTCCGCCGTCTCTGTCACTAAACTGATATCCTAGAGTACAACGTCTGCTAAGAGATTGGCTTCATTCCACATTGGGACTAGAGTGACAGCCTTAGCCTGGTCGCCTCGTACACTCTCACCTAGTAGTAGCGACAGCTGGTTCATCGAGTTTGTTTTTCCAATTCACCTAGAGTGCAGGTGGAATTGATGTCTGACTTGTAGGATCGCGGCTGCTGGAATAGACTTCGGTCTTCACCTATTGACAAAGACGGCCTCATCCAGCGAGTATATATTTCCTTTTGGCGGAGGCTTGAGTGGGCACCATGGTAAAGTAAACGATATGTGCTTCTGTGGCGGCCACGACCAAGATAACGCACGCTACGTCGCTTCCGTGTCGGGTAAGTAAATCTAAGCTAGAGTCTCGAGAGCTGGGTCGCTCATCGGCGGTAGATGACAAGATGCTTATGGTGTGGGATCTCCAACCAAGGCTCAACGTCTCTTCCGGAGTTCCTTCTCCAGAAACTTCTGGTCGGAACGTTTCCTCCCCACCCAATCCTAGACCTCAGCCAACTGCCTATGTTATCGCTTTCCCACATCCCCTATTAACGGTCAATTCACATCCTGAGAGTAGCAAGGAATTCCTGGTTTCTGATTGCCGTGGTTCCATTTTCCTTACGGATTGGCGCACTGATCCTGTCTTGACGGAACAAGGAAGTTGGAGACACTCCACATTAATCGAGCTCGTTGAACCACATGCACTCGAAGACTCTCTTCTGGGAAAGTCATCTCAGACCATGGGTTTTGCCGCATGGCGTCGTGATAATGCTGACATGTATGTATATGGCTTTCAAATAACTTGACTTGTGACAGAACATTACGCCTACAGTGTGGGGGCAAATTATGGATCGCGTTTCGCCATTTGGGACATATCAAAACTAAGGGGTGGCAAGCCTATACACACGGGAATCAGTTTCCAGGATGGTGGGCATGCTTTCCGGTATGTTCCCTCCATACACACGAAGCTGTTGGTTGTTTATCGCTATGTAACAGATGGTGCCCGACAAACCCGGATTATTTTGCAATTGCCGCTCACTCCGTCAAAAGGGGGGCAGTTCTCCATGTCCATAATATTGGCTATGTAAATGCACAGCCTAGCATCATTAACGTAGCTCCCCGCCCACATCGCATCCGGGACTTCGATTTCATGGCACTACGTGGTCAACCACTCCTCGCTATCGCTTTTGGTCAACACGTCGTAGTGTTCTCTATCGGTGACGAGTAAAAGAACATAACAAAAGTACACATGTGTCATAACTAGCTGCTGATAACATGAAGAAATATAGCAACCTAAAACTCTACGAAGATAAAGAGAGTAAAGTGGTGGCGACAATGCGTTAGCTTCCGACGAAGCTGGGCTGACCAATCGGCTGTGCGGGCCCGTACGGATACTGGGTATAGTGAGTGGTCAAGCCTTCACCATACCCCCCATTACGCAGGCCATCATTCGTCGTCAGTACATGGTGCTGCTCTCCACCGAATCCAAGATCAAACAGCATAGTGCGGTAATAGTGGTGGTCTGCTGATGTATACTCGTCGATTGGTGGCCCCATCGGTGGTGGATAAGGCACAGGTCCACTCCGTGTCGGAAGACCATAGACAATTCCACCTGCGTTCGCTGGATAACCTTCGTGAGGACTCGTGATGGAATAGTTAACATGATGAGATGACAGATTCCTAGTGCCCTCTTGTGGGGAAGGTGTCGTCTGCGATGGTGATGCCTGCTCCCCTAATAGTTGCTGTCAGCGATAGCAAAGCGCGAATTCAAAGAAAATCGTACTCTGAATAGAAAAATCGAGAGAATTTTCGTGATGAGGTCGGTCCTTCGTAACGCCTGGACGCGTTCGGTGCATATGAATGAGGTGCCACAAGAAACGGGCATGATATGCTGCGAACGACGAAGTGGGCGAAAGATGGGCGGCTTCATTGTAGGCTTCGGCTGTCCTTATTATAGTTGCGTGAATTTCGCGTGCTGCACCCTCCGGCAACTCGGATTGTAAGCCAGGGTTCACGTCTGAGCTCCGCAGTAACTAGCGGGCGGTGAACGGCGGTTTTGCTAAACTTGAAGGATCGTACCTTCAAAAGGAAGATTGCAGAGTAGGCTGTCATCACTGATGTTGTCTCTTGGCCATATCTCTGAAAGGGGAAAGGGTATGATAGGTAAATTGACAGAGATACTTGCACGTACCAGTACACCGAGATCCCGGAAATCCTTCGAGGCAATTTGAAGAACGTTGAGTGCATTCTCAAAGCATGCTGACAGTGCACGGAGGTGACTATTAGTCCGGTTTTCCTAAAATGTCGTCATGACAAGACAACAATAACGCCAAAAAGACTACTCGCTGGAGCGGCATCAGCTTGTACACCAAAACTATTCAGGAAGAGGCTAGAATACAAGCAGAAAAAGTTGAGAAATGAGAAATGAAATGATTCCCCATTTGCTGTTGGGAAAGATCAACACAAATAACCGCGGTAAATGCTGTCTCTCACCTCTCCGCATCTCATGCTCCCATTTTGTTGTCCACTGTGATAACTTAGCATTTGCATTCTTGAGTGCCATATCAATGTTGATCTGACCACTGCCACCGTCAACCAGACTTCGGTTAGTGTGTAGCATATCAGTGGTCTCCGCCTATGTAGATGACACGCATTAGTCCACTAATACGGAAGTCATCGGAACAAACTCACTGCAATTCTCCGCAATTGTATGAATGCGGCGACAATAACGTCCTCGCATCGTATTGGAGAACCACCTCGTTCATGCCAGGTGTCCGCGTGCCTGATAAAGTCGTCCTGCATCCAAGTAGGTGAAATAGTGAAGGATTATCCGAGTTTATGGTAGCTACCTCAGGAAGCATCCAATGGCGTCCAGTTTGCATGCTGAGGCTGCGATCGTGAACAAATAGTACAAGGTAAGCTCTCTCGCGATTCCGTCGTTCCAACAGCTGAAATTCCGTTTCGTTCGCAGGCGGCTTCGCCAAAAAACGATTGAGACCAATTTCCACAGCCATCCGGCACGCCTATCGATCGTTTCAGTAACTAAAGAACTGTTCTTAAAGCCTCTCGCACTCACGTATCCGATGTACATCCATGTGCGCTAGGAGCATGTCAGGAAGGACACTTAGGTGCGGTCGAGACATTTCCACGTACGTTATCATCTTGCTCTTTCCAGTACGTTAAACATGCAAAGGCTTGGACCACTTCGACCCGCTTCCACCCTTCAGCGAACGCACGGACGGCTAATTCATGTGCAAGGTGAAGGCACTCCTTATAAAGGCTTGGCTCAAAAAATTTACAACCAGCAGCGATGAGCGTGGTAAACAAAAGGGGACACTTCGAGCGCACATAATCGACGGAGTGCAATTGGGGATCAAATAAATTGATGAATGGATTGAGGCGTAAAAATATGGCATCGAAGAGCATCTTGGCCTTGTCCTCTGAGATAAGACCAGCTGTGATCGGATCTTGAAATCCGGCTGGGAGGGGGGCGGGCCGGGCCAGTTGAAGGCTATCCAGATCATTCCGTGTGGTCGGGGCTGCGATAGTAGGATAAGGTGATTTGGGTTCAGGGTTCAGAATGGTTCGGAAGAAGGAATTTTCTCTGCGGATGAGTTTTGCAGGAAATTTTTCGTCACCACGGTCTTCTTCTTCGTCACCGTCCGAGGGTCGATTTCCAGACGCTAAACGTCGCACGCAAAAGACTTAATATAAGTCGAGAAAGGATAAGATAGCTTGAATCATACCTGAGGTGCTATATTGGTCCATTGGTCGGATCATGGTACCGAATTGCGTTTCCACTTGTGAAGATTGGGAATCGACAGCAGGGAAAACAGAGGACATAGATGTCTCGTTCGCTTGCTTGAGTTTCGCATTGGTTAACCCTTTCTCGAGCCGTCGGAGCATCTTTGATGCCTCTGATAATCTGGAGAGAGACGCATTAGAGGATAAAGTGTTCAGGTCAATATGCTTTCATCATACTTTGACCCAGGTTTGCGGCCGCGGCGATGTTTCTCGAAAATGCATCTGGAGGGTTGCGAGATGTGACGACCATCGAGTGGGATCATATTATTGCCTACATACTCGACATTAGTCCTCTTACACCTTTGGCATGGCTTCTGGCCATCCTCGGCCCCAACACACTTCATCTGACCGGCAGTGAACTAGAGAATGTGAACAATAGATCGAGGAACCTACTTTAGCTGCGCGGCATACAGTGCAAGCTCTAGGATTCCTTACGACCGGTGATTTAGAGCTGTATGGGCTGTAGGTAAGTTGACGGGAGGGCATAATGAGCTCAGAACGTACGCCAATTTTGAGGATTGTATATCTGCAACCTCTGCAGGGGCTTGCATTATGTTCTTGGCTCCAAAGCTCTTGAGCACGGTTATCAACGTTACGGTGACTCGGCGTCAGTTTATCCACCGGGGAAGGTCGGTTAATTAAGGGTTAAGATGAAAATGAGTCAAACACAGTCGTCAGAAGTGATTAGGATTCCAGATACGAATAGAGGTGCAAGAAAAAAAAAAACGAAGTGGGTAACAGAGAGCAGGATGACAGAACGACCTTTGATATCGATGAAAGAACGAAGAAACGGGGATGAGATGCAGTAGTGGGATTTGTTGCAAATAAAGCCGGGCGGTAAAACGAACCTAGGTTGCCGAACTCGGCAATCACTTGATTGTCCGACTTCAAACCGCTCACTCCCTAATGCGGGAAGGCGATGCTTTTATGTACCTCGTGAAATTAATTTAGCAGGCATCTTCACAAAAATAATAGCAAGCGTGGATAAGGATCATTAAGGCGGTACATCCTCGTGACGAGAAGCACATGCGCAGCAGCTGGCGGGCGTAATCACTCTTGACCTTCCCGGGTGAATCTTGAATGGCCGTTGCGCACCACGAGATGTGTTTTCGGTGGAGCCTCTCACTTATTCACCGATGGGCTCGGCGACGGGGGATTCACGTATGCTTATAGTTGGCAGTGATTTACACACCGCGGTTCCGTACGACACTCACTGACAGTGGCAACCTGCGGCCGTGCAGTTTTCTATGTATATCTACGCTGGATGCCTTTGATAAGGGAACCATCCACTTGCGAAGTCATGGGCGTCAACGACTTTGCACTGAGATGAGTCTACGGGTTGACGGGTCAGAATGCAAACGTCGGGTGATGAATGTATCATCGCAACGAGGCGAGGTATCGCTGCAAATAATGTCATACTCTAAAGTGTCAGGCTCAAGAGATTCCCTTACGGTTTCAGCATCTGCCACGGCAACTTTGAAAAGAGCAACTTCCCTCCAGCATTCTAGAGGTGTTGTCAAATTCATTCTAAATATCGTTAGTCCAAAACGCAACCCAGTGAAGGGGACCATACGTACTTATAGCATGACGCAATGGCTTCACCCGTCTCCTTAACAGAAGGAAAATCGCGTAGTTGGCGTCGTGTTTGAAACCTATCTACCTTCTCCTTAATTTCCTCCAAGTCACCGATTAGCGCGACCCCAGTTTTCAGACCTCCGTGGGTACTGGGGTCTTCGACCATACTCATTTCCCGGTCCAGGTTCTCCTTCTCTAAAGCATGATGGATTTCAAGTTGGACAGCCTCCTCCTGTGCACGCAAAGATGTTATTTCGCGTTGTATTCTTTCTTGTATATTGGAATCTATCGCAAATTGTCGTTCGGGAAGTGTCTCCTCAGATGCAAGGCGCGCAGAGAGGTTATTCACCACATCCGGTGAAATCTGGATACGTAAGTTGTCTATCAGCACTGTTGAAGGAAATGGCATACCTCTATCGAGTTTTCTGGATGGAAAACTTTCGGACGTTTATCAGGTGTGGACTGGTTGGCACCCATTTCCAGGCGAGTTCAACTCGGATAGTCACAGCAAAACGCAGTAACTACGATGTTTTTATTTGGCTATCTCACGTGGTGTCCAAAGTCATGACTCAGCATCGCATAAAATAGCGCGAAACATGGCCCTATACTTCAGCAGTGCCGGACAGGGACAATGATTACCAACTTGAAGTACGATAGGAGGTTGGCGTTCAAAGTAGTACAGCTTCTTCATATCATTGTGCACGTTTATTTTGGTATTTATGGCCATATTCAAGGAGCCTGCAAATTGAAAGTTAGGTCGCCAAATTGAAATCATAGTTACACTGTGCATTACCAGTCGGGCTCGATTTCCGTGACAAGTTTGATCCTGCGTTGGGTCACTGATCAACAGAATAACCACTCTATTCCATAAAATGACTTACTGAGGTTTTTTAGTCTCTTCCAGCTCGTGGAAGATCACCCACCCGGTCTGGGGCTTCCGGGTAAACAGCACGGACATTGGATGAACATGCAGCATCTTTGGGAAGTAAGAAATCCATAGCGTCTGATAAGCAGCCCACACTTACCTGGTTATTTTGAACTGAGCGATATGTTCCGTCTGCCATCCATCGGGCTGCGTTTTGCCAGTACCCACTTACAAGGCACTGTCGCAGCCGTTTAGCATCCCCCTCACAACTCTGCTTCGGGAGATCAAAACGCATCATGTACTTGCTGAGTTGCGAACGAACGGACACGGCTCTGGACATCGCCCGAAAGTTTAGCGCATGGGCCTTGCACCAGGATGATGAGCGGCCATATCTTGTGAATGCATTGTACGCTGTTATTCGTAAGTACCCTTGCAGCACGCGCTGGCTAGTTGCACACCATTCAGAAGCGTCAGATGATCCTTCGCATGTGGTTAACACAATTGGTAGATGGGAATATGGCACGAGCAACATACTCCTTCTTCAGCAGTAAATTTCCGCCTTTCGAGTTCAGCGAGCGCACCTGGTGTCCCGTCTGGTATGACAAACACATCCTGTTTTCTATATGATTACTAAGTAGACTCGACGGGAGCTACTACACACCTGAACGGAGATCATTGCCGTGATTGTCAAAATCTCTTCCCCGCATGAAAATTCTTTGGAACTAAACAACTGAACTGATAATTTAGATGTGGCAAAACAAGTAGGATCAGCTTTTACCATACGAGCAATACGAAGTTCGATGGGACATTCTGCAACTCGCTGGCCCATGACAGTCAATCGACCATCCTCTCCGATCATCCCAGCCGCAACAAGAGCTTCCAGTGCACGCACGACACCTTCAGCAGGTGGGGCGGAAATCCATTCAAATTTCATCAAGTCGTCGATCCCAAGGGACTTGAGTTGGAGTATTGGTGTGGCCATATCTGTACGAGTGATCTCGGGGGGAGTGGTCGCTGGGAGTGACGCCAGGCACGATTCGGGATATAGCCTATAGCAGATGCCGGGTGATGTACGACCAGCGCGACCAGCTCTCTGAGTAGCTGATGCCAGAGAAACGGGAACGGTAGACAGCGAAGAGAGGTGATATGAGGGGTTGTAAGACCTTATCTAATATGACGTTGACCGAGACATTTACCTTGGACAGACAGAACCTACCTTGACAAAGCCACAGTCCACGACAAATTTCACTCCATCGATCGTAACACTTGCCTAGAGAAAAGCGTGAAAGATTACACTTCAGCCGCAGTTGAAGAGGGAACACACTTCGGCAATGTTAGTTGCGGCCACGACCTTACGGGAATTTGGGTCTGCACGACTAAACACTCTAAGCTGTTCTTCTGTACTCAAACCCGAGTGCAGGGCCAGAGGAATAATCTGCGGGGAGGCACGAGGCATGCTGATAAAAGGACTGTCAGCACCAGTCAACTTTGGGTGATACGTCGGCTTCGCACGTAGGTATGAGTTCTATTATTGCCTCCAGAAATCGCTCAATGTCTTCCCGACCTGTCAGAAATACGAGAATATCGCCACTCGCATGCTTTTATTTCCCTCACTGAGTTAAACCCCGCATACGAGAACTACCAAACGCACCTGCAGATTAATTTTCCAGGTCACCTCGACAGCCATCTTGATATAGTCAGTCGTGGGCTCTTCCAGGTAGGCGACTTCTACTGGGTACATCCTTCCCTCTAGGCTGATGATAGTGGCTTCTCGCGCTGACGTCCCTGAGCAGAAGTAGTCATGGAAGGACATGGCATCAAGTGTGGCGGAGGAAACAATTATACGAAGGGCAGGCCGTTTCCGTCTAATCCTACCATAAATCATTTCAGCAACAGTAAGCAGGTTGTATGGGGCTCATAGACTTTTTCAGGACGCCAAGCAACAAATCAGTGTAAAGACTCCGCTCGTGGGCTTCATCAATCTGCGAGAGTGTGTTAGAAATGAAACGATCAAATTCATCGTCGGTCCTTGCCATAATAACACTATAGCGTGACAATAATGGATCGAGGAGGGCTTCTCGGAAGAGCATTCCGTCTGTCATGTAGCGAATCCGGGTCTTATCTTTATCGCTCACGTCCTCAAATCGGATGGTATATCCAACCTGGAAAGCATACATGACATCTATGAGCACCCGTGTGTGTGGACATTATTTCTTCTCACCTCTTCTCCAAGGATTGTTCCCATTTCAGCAGCCACACGAGCAGCAACTGAAGTTGCAGCGACTCTTCGGGGTTGCGTGCAAGCTATCACATTGCCTTCAGCGGCCCATCCAGCTTCCAGCAGATACTGAGGAAGTTCTTGAAAGAATGAGGTTGGCGCGACCACACAATATATCTTACGTACGAGTAGTTTTCCCTGAGCCAGTTTGCCCGACTACAATAATGACTGGATACAGCTCGATGCAGTATAGGAGCTCGTCGCCTGAAAAGTCGGCTCTTAAGAAGATTCGAAAAAAAAAAACATGCAAACACTCACGGTATTTTGCAATGGGAAGGCGTTCACGTTGGGCTTGAAGTGGAAGGGAGCTGTCTGATGGTGCGGATGGGATTACACTTCCTTGTTCCTGAGTCAGCCTGTCCAGACTACTCCCCGGTGCTGCCGTGCCAGGCTTCCAAAACGCCAAGGAAGACATCAAATTTGTCTCGTATGTGCTAGAAGTAAAGGATAGACGGGATGGGTGCGGCAGCCGAGTTTGGACATACATACAACGCGCGGCAGAATCCAAACAAGTCATTCTGAATTTCTATAATTCATGTTTGCTGTTTCCTTCGGTAGTTTTCCACTCGATGTTCCACTGGAACAAATTCCGATGACATTCTAACCTCTCTTTCAGAAGACATGCACATCACAACCATGCTACAAGCACTAGTATCTTCTCCATAACTCCGACTCGGCGCCATCCTATTTTACTTGTGGCTGAGATTCCGTCAGGTAGTGTGATCAATAGGTAAGGAGACCCGCATGATTCTAGATCTTAGACCTAATATTCGCGTGAACAGGATCTAATCGATGTTTGCTGAAGCAGAGACTCTGAATTAGACTGCATTTCTGAATCTCGGGGCACAACTAACAGACTGCATTTCGCTTTGCTAACTAGAAGATCAAGAACCACGTCTACCTCGGTTGACGCCACGGTTAAAGCTACCCCTAAATCCGCCACGGCCGCCACGATCACTACCTCTACTACCTCTAACACCTCTACCACCACCTCGCCCAAGTCCACGACCTCCTGAACCCACCCGCCCGCGTGGGTTACCGTGCGCGCTGCCACGGCCGCGTTCTAGAAATAGCTCAGAATAGAGGTTACAGGAAGTCATAAGACATACTTTGAATTCCTGCACAACGAAATGCGCACACTAGTTAGTTCTCTGTACGTTCAGAGGGAGACGAAAGTCTACCTGTCGCTTTGGGTTTAGGAAGGAATCGTTCGATGGGTAAGAGTCTGTCATTTCCAATATAGACCTTATCTCCCTTCTTAAAACTTGTTGCTACCATGCCTTCGCCCATTTTTACTGAGAAGTACACCTCGTTTATCGGACCGAGGATCTCGTCGACCTTTCCGACGATGGATTTGTTTTGGAGGTAGATGGGGGCGTTGAAATAAGGCACTTTATCCGAAACGAGAGAGGCACAGAGCATCTCATCCTCAACGGCGTGCATAAACGAACCTATTTCTGCCCAAGGTGGATGAGTAGGGCAGAGTAGAACAGATTGGAAAGTACCCAGAACAGTCTCTGGTGGACCGGCGTCGCGCTGCTGGAAGCCACCGCGGCCACCTCCACGACCGCGACCAAATCCTCGCGTGACACCTCGATTCATGGTCGCTGTAAAGAAAGTTTGATTATGTAATCACTGCAACACGAACCCTTTTACTTTACAGGTTACAGTCGCAACCACACACTACTCTGACATGAGCTTTTTCTTCCGTCACGTTCCGACAGCGGAGGCCAACTTTTCGGTCCAGAGCACTGCCGAAGCTGCAGGCGAGGGTGCCGTTCTTGTCTCCCAAGATATTTGGGACGTTCTTTGTTTCTCAGGTGAATCACGCAGAGTCGTGTCCATAAAATCGAAGCGCCAGTACCCAACTAGCTCGCGCTCCGATCATATCAGTGATCTGATCTGCTGGGCTATCTATGATCCTACGGTGCGTACTCTCCTCCCCCACTTCCTGTCATTCATCGTAGTGAAGGTGTCAGAGATCGCCATCCCACCGGCTTGGCTAGTCAGTTATCCGACCGTTTTTCAACCTCTCCAGTTGGGTTTAGATGGATCATATAAATCAGTCATTCTTTCTACGGTAGAAAACATCATCCTGACGGAGGTCGTTTTGGCTGCAAAACAAGAGGGCGCCTACTTAGCCGCTTCCGTTCATGGAGCGATGTTCGAGAATTGGTTCTTCGAATCCCATATCATCATCCGAGATGGCGAGGACGTCTTCGTATCCCCGAATATTTTCCCTACATGCCAGTCATCGATCCAGCCCTCTTCGTCGCCCTTTAAATACACGGTCACCCTCGCTTCGCCTCACAGGCAAGGTATCGCACAGCGGGGATCGACAAGATTTATAGTTACCTCATCCGATGAGTCGAACAAAGTATCTCACAATGCGGACAGGCCAATCAGGAACGAGAACCTGGAAATTAACGAGTCGTTTCTTATGTCTGCCATATTATCTTCTCCGCAACCCTTATCCCAGGCAAGTGAAGGCGGTGAGTTCAGCAACGTTGTTACGTGTCTACCTCATGTCTGATATAGTTGAACTTCCAGGGGCCATTTTTTCTGTCGAAGTGCTGCAATCACCCATCAACACAGATCTGGATCAAGTTACTGTCTATATTTGTGCCAGTAATTTGCGTCCACTTGGAGTACTGAACGGTGATTGGGTATGTCTTTTTTATTCATTCGTGTTTCCACATTCAATGTAATCCCACCAAAGGTTCTAGCTTCACCAATCGACTCTTCGACGTCTCGTATGGTACGCGTTGGCGCCATTGATGGAGGCTTCAGTGATTCGTGCAGGCAGTCTGCTATGTTATCACCCACGCTTCTCCACAACTTATGCCCACGCGGTCGTCGGCAAATTGTGATTCGCATGTCTCCATATGGAACGCAAAATCCTGGTATTCCAATAGCGAGGAGCATTGAGTTGGCAAGGGTGGCTTCACCATTCACCATCCGTCGCTGCTATGACCCACTGTTTATTGATGCTTTACATGAACACTTTGGCTCCTCAAAACGTTTGGTCAAATGCGGAGATATCATCCCATTACGGATCAACCTCGATCTTGCGCTGGATCCTCGTCGTGCTTTGCGTCCAGGCGATTTCGCAGGCGGTGTCACCCACAACCGCTCAGATGTTCCCATTTATTTTGTTGTTCGGAATGTGGATTACGGATCTGTCACTATCCAGGGACACGGGCAGCCTTTTCCCAGCCTCTCTGTTGGCTGCTTCGTCGATTCCAATATGACAAGAATTATCCAAGTCGGAGTTGAGCGGGTCAGAGTGCCAGATATATATGATTATTATGAGCTTGGTTTGGTGTCGTTTTGGTCGTTTTTGCTTTGTCTTAACTCGCACTCTCAGGTCATTCGCGGGTGGCATTGCCAGCTGTGTCTCATGAGATTACTCAGTTGTCGAATGCTATGTCACTTGAAGAAGCAGCAAGCTTGGGTGTGCGGTCTACAGTTTTTATCACGGGATCGAGGGGAACGGGCAAATTCTCAGCTGCAGTGTGCGTTGCCCGCCATCTTCAGGTGCATTTTGTAGAGGTCAGCAGTCAGCCGTCCATCTGGGACTGTGTCGAGATGATCATTCTGCAGATCAACTGTTTCAATGTTCTATCAGATACAACTGCCAAAACTGAGGCTTCACTACGAGAACAAGTGGAGAGTGCCATATCTTCTTCACCATGTTTGGTCATACTTCGCCATGTTGATGCATTGACCCATGTAGAGACCACTGTAGATGGCAAAGAAGGTTTATTTCACATCTTCTACATGTATCTTTTTGTGTACTTACTACCTGCATTATAGGGCCTTCTATTCTTCAGACATTGCAGCAGTGGATTGATGATGCCAACAAGGCTTATGGACAGCAGTGCATTCTTCTAGGAATAGTGGAGCAGGGTAACATCCCTGAATGGATCTCATTTAGTAATGAGATAGAGATCAAGGTAGGAGCTAACTCTAGTGTTATCTATATTCTTACATTGGTGCCCAGGCACTGAGTGAGGAGGAGCGTTTCAATTTGCTCTTGGAGCAGGTGGATGTTCAAGGTGGACTCCTGGCTCCAGATGTCTCTATTGCTGTCCTGGCAAAGCAGTCTGCAGCATTGGTTGCCTTGGACCTGGCTAATCTAATTCAAAAGTCAAGTCTCTGTGCAGTGATAAAGTGAGCCAAGTATTGTAGCAATAATTTGCTTTTTATTAACTGGATGTAGCTCTAATATACAGCAATTGGTTACTTGGCCAGTTATATCTACCAAGCACTTTGAAACTGCTTTGCTCAAGGCTAGAACAACCTTTGCCCAAAGCATAGGTGCACCTAGCATCCCAACAGTTCTTTGGGAAGATGTTGGAGGGTTGGGTTCAGTGAAGAATGAAATTCTGGATACAGTGCAATTACCATTGGACCACCCTGAATTGTTTCAAGAAGGGCTGAAAAAGAGATCAGGTTATTTGTGTTACTTGATATAAAATTTCTATTGATCATGAGTTCTTATAGGTATTTTGCTATATGGTCCTCCAGGCACTGGGAAAACTCTACTTGCAAAGGCAGTGGCAACTTCTTGCTCTTTGAACTTTTTCTCAGTCAAAGGGCCAGAATTACTCAACATGTACATTGGTGAATCTGAGGCCAATGTTCGAAGGGTTTTTCAGAGGGCAAGGGATGCCAATCCTTGTGTTATCTTTTTTGATGAGCTAGACTCAGTGGCTCCAAAAAGAGGAAATCAAGGAGATTCTGGTGGAGTTATGGATCGCATTGTCAGCCAGCTTTTAGCTGAACTTGATGGAATGGGCATGGGAGGCATGGATATATTTGTAATTGGAGCTACTAATCGTCCAGACCTGTTGGATCCTGCACTATTACGCCCTGGGCGGTATGCTTATTCTTTGGTTGCAAAACATAACTGATCTTTGTCATAGATTTGATAAGATGCTTTATCTTGGTGTCTGTGAAACCCATGAAGCACAGCTTGATATTCTCAAGGCTCTAACTCGAAAGTTTAACTTGCATCCTGATCTCAAGCTTGCTTCAGTTGTTGCTCATTGCCCCTTCAATTACACTGGAGCAGACTTCTATGCATTGTGTGCTGATGCACTACTTCATGCACTTTCATGCAAGGTTGCAGAGCTTGAAAAGGAAAGAGGTATATGATTTTATAATAACTTATGGCCTTAATAGACTAATCCATTCCTTGGTAGCTGAACTGAATGCCCTGTCTAACTATCAGCAACATCCTGTTTCACCTCAGTTCTTCATTACTGAGATGAAATCAAATGCAGATTTACAGCTAGTGGTAAAGGCAGAAGACTTTGACCTTGCTTTGAAGGAGTTAATTCCAAGCATTAGCAATTCTGAGTTACTGCATTATGCATCAATTCAAAAAGAATGGCATAATTAGATATAGCAGTTCAATTTACATATGTTCTTATCATTATTTGAATCTAACAGATTCATTATCTTCATTTAAACTGTAACATCTTATTTCTCCAAGTGTTTCTTGGGATAGCATTAGAGTTTTGGTCAAAAAAGTAAATAGGAGAGAGTATGCACATGGACAATTTTTGCTTTTAGCTGGTTATACTGGTTGACCACTTTCTTGATCTGCATTTATTTTATTATACAGAGCTTGATATGCGCAGCCTCATTAGATATTTAAACCCTATACTTGTGGCAGTATATCAGCATTAATATTCTCCAGTGATTTCCATAACTGCACATGTGGCAGGTGATCATAGCATTCACAGGTGTGCCAGCACCACAGGGTGGCTAAGAAATTCACACATTGCTACATTTAGTACAACTAACATACCATGTTATCTTAGTAGTGGCCAGTCTTGAATCAAATGTGATAAATCAGAGATGTAGTAGTTTCTTTCACTTAAAATCCACTTGAATCTTACTTGGCAGCTTACAAATCAAGTAAAATAAGCTTACTAAGTATTCAAGTACTAGTGGACCTGGTACAGTTAGAAGTGGGGGCTGCGTTACATAATGCACATACCTCCAACTTTCAAGAAAATTGGCAGAGAAAACAAATCATAAGAAGCACTTCATATGATTGGTCATGTCTTATCTTTTCTCACTACATCTTTTCTCATGCCTAAACACAGCTCCTCTCTCTCCATGCTGTGCAGTCTTTTTCCTTTGACTCACTCTTGCACCAAACTACTGTCTCTTTCATATGGTAACCAGCATAGCATCCTCCTTATCACACAGCCTTTACTTTACTTTTCCAGAAATCTCCACTGTTGTTCTTTTGTATAGTTTGATCTGTGTGTGTTTTCCTCTGCTATTAAAGAAGCTGACTTTGTGTCAAGTCTGGGTCCTCCAGGCTCAAGTCTGATGGAGGTCCAGAGGAGGGTTAGTGCAAAGTAGACTGGAGGTCTGATGGAGGATAATGAAGGAGGGGACTTAGTAAGGACTTGGCACAGACTCATGTGTTGCACCCTTGCCAAGGTTGTGTTCTTGATTTTGGAGCAGCAGAGGTTAGAGGATAGGAGGAGGATATGTAGGTCATGAAGGGGGACTTTGAGCAGAAGGATGGGAGACTAAGTTGATATATGAACTGAGGGGCATAGATAGAGTACAGGAGGTTATATACTACAAGTCTGGATTGGAGATCAGACTTAGGAATGAAGGAGCATGTGCAAAGGTATGAAGATCATGTGGAAAATGGAGAGTATCATATGGAACAGAATTGTGGCTGAATGAGAACAAGTGGAGTAATGTTAATACAATAATAGGGTCAGTGGAAGGAATGAAGGGTTGAGAAGAGACACAAGGGAATAAACTTTAAATAAAATGGAGGCTACATATGTATGGAGGTCTGAAGTGGAGAAGGCTCAACTCCATGGCAAAGTCCTAGAGGCAAATGAGGGGAATACTGGAGTTGATACTGGAGAAGACCAGAGGAGGCAGATAGAGGCTAGGATGAATATGACAGTGCCTCCCCATTAGGGCCAAGCTCTCAAGGCCAGAACAATAGTAGTAGGTGTGGACTTGCCTGAAATGGAGATGTGGAACTTTTTGGTGGAGTACCAAAGCAGCTTGGATGGAGCTCATCAGCTAAGCAATTGTTGATTGTGTTGGAGTTTGGTTGGAGTCTGAAACATATTATAAGTAAGGTCACCCACCAGAGTTACCACTTATCTTCTAATCACCATCTTGCCCACCATGTTTGCTAGCCAATCTCTGTCCTGTTCCTCTAGCTGCTGGCTGATGTTGTGCAAGATTGGGAAACTGCACAAGCAGTTTGAGGTTGCCAAGAAGAGGCAAGAGGCAGAGTGCACTGCTTGCCTTTGGCACAAGGAAGAGGAGTGCCACAAGTGCAAAGAGAAGGAGAGGAGGGAGTGTGAGGAGAAGGTGCAGAAGGAGGCAGAGGCAAAAGTGCAGAGGGAGAAGGAGGAGAAGGAGAGGTGGAACACATGGAGAAGGAAAAGGAAAAGGTGAGTGGCATGTCTGTCATGGTGTATCCAGTAGCCAACTGGAGTGTGCAGGAGGTTATCATCATGACATCAGAGGATGAGGCTGGGTCCCAGCCACCCAAGTGGAGGAGAAGGGTGGCAAAGAAGGTGCTGATGTGGCTTGCCATAGAGTCCTGCTGCTGCTGTCTTGACTGAGGCTATGAGTGCAAGGAGCCCCCAGTGGAAATAAAGGGGACTGCATGCCCTGGGTGCACAAAGCTGCACATTACATGCAAGTGAGGGTGGGTGGAAGGGGATAATGATGAAGAGGAGGAGGAGGTACTGGAGTGGAGGAAGTGGATGCAGCTGGAGGTATGGAGTAATCCTGGTTGCAGGACCATCATGGGTGGCTGCTGAAACAACCCATAAGCATTCAATGGCTATCTCAGAAGATGGTGTGAACTACTAACAAGAGTGAAGAGTTAATTGAGTCTACTTTAGAGGGTGAAACTCCAAGAGAATCAGACTGGGGATGCCAGTTGATTCCTTGGCTCTTATATACTATCATATAATATGTACATGTTTGTACCAAATCTATTGATACTGTCCAAGAAAGGCATATCAAGATCAGAACATGATGTAACCACATGGTGGTGGCAGAATGGAAGAGAAGCATAAACATGTGTGATGCACATGTGTGTGGCAGCATAGCCATGCACAGCATGGAAATGAACTGTCAAGAATAAGGTTAAGTTTGATGGCATAAGGTTTGCCATGAGGCAAACATGTGTTTTTGTGAAAATGTGAAAGGTGTGAGATAAGTGAGTTCTTGTAGAGAATCTCCTCACAGTTCAAAGTCTGAAAGATAAGATAAGATCAAGGAGAAAAAAAGTGACAAGTCTGTTAAAGAATGTGGTCCCTGTAATAGGACTGTAACACTACCCCCCTTCTAAAGATCAACTTCCAGGTAATAAAAAGGAAGGCAGCAAGGATGGATGTTGGTAAATGGCTCTGGCCACTTTTGGAAAAGCAGAAGGAAATCTGCCAGATCAATGAAGAGGGTGCATGGGGCAGAGGAATAAGACTGATGGAAATTGCAGATAGCATCTTTCACATTTCCAGGATTGGATTTAGGTTCCCATGTACAATCCAAGTCATTATAGCCCTTCCAATGAACAAGGTATTCCAATTTTTTCTTTTTTAGATGAGTGTCCGCAATGTAGTCCACCTTCCATTTATTGTCTGTCTTCAGTCAGTGCACTGGTCTGGGCCAGTAGGAGATTTGCCCCTCCATGCATTCATGGTATGGCTTTACCCATGGGGTGTTGGCAACAGGGTGGATCTGTAGAGATCTTGGTAGTTGTAGTTTTACAGCATTGGGCCCTGCCAAGCCAATGATTTTATATGGACCTAGCCATCTTTTGGAGAGTTTGCAAGAAGTGTGTGTCAACCACAGGTTCTTGGTGGCAAGTCAAACCTGTTGGCTGTCAAGTCTGGGTCCTCTGGGCTCAAGTCCGACGGAGGTCCAGAGGGTAGAAGGGAGGTTAGTACAATTTGGACTGGAGGGTCCAACAGAGGGTAGTGGAGGAGGGGACTTAGTAAGGACTTGGCGCAGACTTATGTGTCGTGCCCTTGCTAAGGTCGTGTCCTTGATTTTGGAGTGACAGAGGCTTAGGAGATAGTGGGAGAAGACGGAGATCACGAAGGGAAACTTCGAGTGAGAGGATGGGAGACTTAGTTGATATACATATGAACTGAGGAGCATAGGTGAAATACAGGAGATTATATACTACAAGTCTGGATTGGAGATCGGACTCAGGAATGGAGGAGCATGTGCAAAGGTACAAAGGTCATATGGGAAATGGAAGTATCATGTGGGACGGAATTGTGGCTGAATGAGGATAAGCAGAGTAACGTGAATGAAATGATAGGGTCAGTGGAAGGAATGAAGGGTCAAGAAGGAGCACAAGGAAATAAACTCTAAATAGAATAGAGGCTATGTATGGAGGTCTGACATGGAAAAGACACAACTCTGTGGCAAAGGCCTAGAGGTGAATGAGGGGATTCTGGAGATGATGACAGAGAAGACCGGAGGGGGCAGATAGAGGTTGGGATGGATATGACAGTTGGCCAATTTCATAAATCAGCACTACTGAGCAATGTTTGTTGGCATTGAGCTTCATCTGCTCCTTTGCTTTTTCTTATGCTTTCCAGCATATCTTCCATTTTGGATGTGAAGTCTTTGGCAGCTGGTGCCTTATCTGAAGCAAGGGGTTCAATTCCCATGTGAGGTACATAAGATCATGTTGCTTCAAAGGGTGCAACCTTGGTTGATGTGTGCTTTTTGCTATTTATAGAAAACTGGGCAATGGCAAGCCAGTTAGTCCATTGATCTTGTTTTTCAAAGCAGTATATATGGAGGAACTTCTGAACCTCCTTGTTGATGATTTCTGTCCAACCATTCATTTGTGGGTGGAAAGATGTGGATAACTTAGTGGAGATGCTGAGGGCCTTGTTGATTTTCTGCATGACTTGGTCCAAGATAATGGGATGTGGGAGTCCATGATGCTTCCATATGTTGTGCATGAATAACTTGGCCATGTCAAGGGCTGAACATGTTTTTGTGCAAGGGATTAATTCAACTTCTTTTGAAAACTGATCAATGCCCATCAAGATCATATCAAAGCCATGGGAGAGGGGGAGGTCTGTAATGAAATTGGCTGAGATATGTTCCCATGATAATGATGGGGTTTCAAGTGAATGAAGAAGGCCTGCTGGGGCTGCATTAGATCCCTTGAATCTTTGGCATGTGTCACATCTAGTGACATATTCTTTGACAGTGGTCATCCTGGGCCAGTAATAGTTGCACTGCAACAAATCTAGGGTCTTCTTGTAGCCAGGGTGTCCAGCTACAGGGGAGTCATGGTGTTTCTGGATGACTTCCATCTATAATAGATTATTCTCAGGCATGTAGAGTCTGCCAAGATTGTTGTATAGCTGTTACAGTCTGGGTTCCTCTGGAGTTGTTGTGGGAAAGTGAAGTGTTGGGTTCAGCTTATGTGCTGCCCCCTTGCTAGGTCATTGCTCCAGATTTTGGATGGAGGTTGGAGGTCAGATGTGTGGAGGTTAAGGAATGTAAGGGTAGTCACTAGGACTCAGAGATCAGAAATGGAGGAAGACTAAATTGATAACAAAGCTAAGGAGTACAGGAGTTGTACTATGAGATTATATATGAGAAAGGAGTACATAGGATTCATAATGGAACAATGAAGATTACTAAAAGTCCAGAGAATGGATAACTAGACACTGGGGCTGTGCACTGGGTACTTGAAGGCCAGAGTGGTGCACACTGTCTGGTACTGGATTGGAGCTATGTACAAAGTGAGAACTAGTACAGATATAGACAAAGAGAAATGGAGAGGTGAAGAGAGGAACATAGCAGAGGTCTGGAGATCTGGAGTAGTGTTCTGAGCAAGAATGCTCCGGAGTTTGTGTCTAGAGAACATGGAGTTGGGCTGGAGGGCCAGAGATGACTAGGAGGATGAATGGGATATGACATATAGCATGCCATCACATTCTTTGCATATGGTGTTCTTTTTGGATAGCCTTTGAATGTCAGCTTCTGACAGTAGGCAAGTGGTATTGAAGATTTTCTATTTTAGTGAACCCCCTTCATCTGTAATCAAGATGGTCATCCTAATATTGTCTGGGGAGATAACATTAACTCCTTTATTGTCATCTTCTATTCCCTCTGCATGGTCTTCTTATCTAGAGAGCACATTGGGTTTTCCCATAGAGGGTCTGGGTTCGTAACACCAGACCACATTGAATCTAGATAGATATTGCATCTAGCACACTTGTTGTTGGTTAAGGCCCTGCCTTTGCATGAACCATTGCAAATTCGCATGGTCATTCCAAATTTCAAATTGGTGTCTAGCACCTTCTAGATAGTGATGCCACTGCTCTAGGGCTTGGATCACTGAAAGTGTCTCTTTATCTGCAATTGAGTAGTTCCATTTCTGTGGCATGGAATGTGCACTTTTCAGGTTTGACAAATAGATTATTTTCTTCTAAGCATCTGAGCACTTCCAGGATGATTTTGTCATGCTCAGCTTGGTTTGTGAAGATTATCAGATTGTTGATGTATACCACCACTACATCATCCATGTCTGCAAAGATTTCATTCATCATTGCTTGGGAGGTGGCAGGCAAGTTACATAATCCAAAATACATGACTAGAGGTTCAAATGATCTGTGGAAGCAGGTGAATGCTACTTTCCATTTGTTATTTTCCTTAATGTGGACATTGTTATATCCCCATCTGAGGTCCATTTTTGTGAACAATTTAGCTCCTTGGAGCTTGTCAACTAGTTGTGCAATCAATGGCAATTGGTAATTGTTTTTGACTGTGTGTTTGTTTAGGTATCAGTAGTCCTGTACCATCTGTATCTTTCCATCTTTCTTGGGAACAAAGAACACCAGTGACATTTGGGGGGATTTGGAAGGACATATGTATGTACCCCTTCTTCAATTGGTCATCAAGGAATGCTGTAACTTCTTCTTGCTCTGCTGAAGATAGAGGGATGATGTGGCCCTTCTTCAGCTTAAACATGTCCTTAAGATCAATTGCATGATCCCATGGTTTCTGAAGTGGCATGCATTTGGATTCCTTTTTCAAGAATACTTTAAGGAACTTGTGATACTCCTTTGGGACTAGCTCTTCAGGAGTCTTTTCTGTGGGTTTTTCCTGTTGTGCTTCAAGTGCACATATTGTCTTGTGAACTTGGTACTGAATGTCATATTCTTCTTTTTCAAGAGAAGCAAGAAATGCCAACTTTGGCTGAAGCATATGGCAGTGTCATGGACAGCATGTCATTTTTACTGTTCCCTGGTCCAGTCAATATCTGGATTGTGTTACGGTCCCACCTCAGGGACAACACATTCAACAGACTTAGTCAATTTTTCTCTTTTCATCTTATCTTATCTGATCATTTCAGACTTCGAACCATGAGGAGATTCTCTACAAGAACTCACTTACCTCACACCTTTCACTATTTCACAAAACACATGTTTGCCTCATCGTAAACCTTGTTCTATTAAACCTAACTTTATTCTTGACAGTTCATTTCTGTGCTGTGCATGGCTATGCTGCCACACACATGCACATCACACATGTTATGCTTCTCTTCCATTCTGCCACCACCATGTGGTTGCATCATGCCTTTAATCCCCACTATGCCTGCTCTAGACAGTATCAGTAGATTTGGTACAAACATGTACATACCTTATGATAGTATATAAGAGCCAAGGAATTGACTGGCATCCCCAGTCTGATTCTCTTGGAATTTCACCCTTCAAAGCAGACTCGATCCAACTCTCCACCTTCATTAGTAGTTCAAGCTGTCTAGTGAATGACCTGAGGCATTAACTTGCTTTGTTGGGTTATTTCTGATTGTGGTGCTTAAGCCAAAAGAATCCCAGGATAAATGTGTTCTTTCCTAGGTCCATTACTTCTGCTGTGATTTTCTCATGATGTCCTTGAAATTCAACAGTCAGCTCTGCTGCATGGGTAATGCTTCCAGCAGAGTTCTGTGTTCCATCAATGTTATACACAGGAATGGGGTTTTGTAAGGGTGTAAGCAGCATCTTGTGCTTTTCTGCCCATGCTTTGTCAATAAAGATAGCATTTGTGCTCAAGTCAAGAAGTGTGTTCAATTTTGTAAAGTCATTTTGACTACTAGCTGGTGCAATCTGAATAGATAGACATACTTCTCATGCAGATAGGACACTGCACATGAATGCATCTTCTGGAATTTCTTCTTTATTTTTGTTGTTTTTTATAGAGAAATTAAGCCCAGGTTTAATATCCCTGGCAAGCCCACTGGGGGACTCCTCTGACAGCAAGGTAGAATTTGAAATTATTTTATTATCTGTGGAATCCTCTCTTTCTTTGATTTCTTCCATGGACAGGATATTATACCTATTATTGTTCTTAGCACACCCAGATTGATGCCTTGAACTTAGGCTTTTCCCACCTTTGAGGTGATGTTTTCATAATATTTGAACCAGATGTGTGCCTTGTCAAAGTTCCTTCTTCTTCTTTCTTGGCACTGTGCACCTGTTTGCCACCTTTGCTGCAGCAAGAGCAATCCTTTTTGTGCCCTCTGCCAAGGAACTTGCAGTCACTGCACTGCAGCATTGGTTTCTTACATTCTTTGATGAAGTGATCTCCACTGCAATTGAAACACTTGTTATTGCTGCTCTGGGTGGCATTGATGTCCATGGCATTTAGGTCCCTTGTCTTGGCCCATTCTGCCATTCCTGATTTGATAAAATTAAGGAGCTGTTTTCTACTCTCTGCCTGCTTTAGGTCTTTTTTAAATTCTGCCACTAAGGTGTAGTGGCCTTTTTCCAAAATTAGCCTTTTGATGATCTGCCAATCAGCATTTTGTTCCAAAAGCTTGATAAGCTGGTCTTCTGGGTACTTGGCTAGAGCTTGGAACATGTTGAACCTGGTGATGAATGTGTTCATTGGAGTGGACCCTTGTTTTAGGGATGACAAAGCCTTCCTGTTCCAGTCCTTTTTGTTTGTGGACCAGAAATTTCCTTCAACCAGGGTAGTAAACTCTGTCCATGTCTTCTTTCCTCCAATCATTTTGTTTAGCTGGGCATGTGCAAAAGTGCTGGCATCTCCACCTACCATTCTGGACAGCATGGCACAGATACCAGCTGCCCCTGCAAGAGTGGCAGAATTCTCATCTTGCCATATGTGAATGTGTGTTCACCACTCTTCAAATTTCTTACCCCTGGAACTGTTATATGTTCTGGGGTCTGTGAAGATCTTTGATAACTTGGAGGCCTGAGGAGCTGCACCAAGTGAGCTTGACACTGCTGGCCTTGCTAGGGCCAGAGTGAGACTTTGGCTTACTGTGTTCAGTTCGCTGATGAGTTGATTTACTTCAGACTCCAGCTGAAGGTTCTTTGTGTTAGCCACATCCAACTGATCTTTGTTTACTTCAAGATAGAGCTGAAGCTCTGTGAAATGTTTACCCATGCAGGGTCCTGCCCCTGGGCATTTGCAATTGCAGAAAGGGTGGCAGCAAAGTTGGGGGGAAGTGAGGTCATATTGCATAAAGAAAATTTTGAAAGTAAATCAAAAATAAAACTATTTGCATGGTGATTTTAAAGATATCTGATGGCATAGCTTCTTCTTACTAATGATGGGAGTGGAGTTATTGTCTTTCTGTCAGTGAATCTCATGCTTGTACTGCTTATGAGTCCTCTTCTTCCTTGGAGCTTCCTTCTGCTCTGGTTCCTCTCTTTGTCTTTTGAACCTTCCCAAAATATGCTGCATACCATCAAAGGGCCTCAGAACTACTGGTTCAGGGTGGGGGTCTACTTCCAACCACCTTTCTAGGCTTGCTTCACAGAGGAGTCACTGGCCAGGTAATAAGTCTTGCACTGGTGGATCTGGGGCAGGGGTGTTGTCATTGGGGTCCCTCTCTTCTGGGAGAGCCAAGATCTGAGTGAAGGGGGTGAAGGAGGGCTGTTGGTCACCCAATTGGAGGGTGTGAGCGATGGTCTGGGAGGGGCTATGTGGATGTAAGTAGTATTGGATTGCTAGTTCTGACCAGGTACAGAGGCAATAGTGAAGGGATGAACCAGTGAGGGAGAATACTCACTTGGTGCTTGATACTCTTGCAAGTAGATTGAAGGAGCTATTACTTGATTGTAGGAGTTGAGAGCTTAGTATTTCAGATCATAAGGACCCAGCTTAAATACATCCAGAGTATTGTTTGTACAAGTGGATGAAACTATCAGTAAAGGGCAAAAGAGTCCCAGGAAAGAGCTCATGATGAAAGAAAGAGAACATATTGTGCAATAGTAGCACAATATGAGATCAGAATGGTAAGTAATCACACTATATGGTGCAAGATAATGAAGTATGACATCATCAATAAGAATAGAATATGATGTTGTAATGATCAGCAAAAGATGGTATGAAATGATACCATAATGGTGTGACTGATCTAATCATGTCAGTCATGCTAATAATAATCTGTCTAGTCATGCTTATTCTAATGAATATAGGAGAAATATCTCCAATGAATGTCAGTCATGCTTATTAGTGTCAGTCACAACACTATAGTAAGTAGCAATCATGAAAAGTAAACTAGACATTACTATGTCAATTTCCAACAAGTAGTCTCCATCTGAGTCTACTGTAAAGTCAAAGTGGATAGAAAGTAAGTCTTCTTCCAATTGACAAAGGAATCTGGTGGCAGGGGAGAGAGAAGCATTGGCTTCTTCACACTCTGGGCCTGAAGAAACTAATCCTACCACTGCCAGCTCCTGTACCACTTTTTCCCAGTGCTCTCTTACAGGAAGTGGCATCCTGTGAGTAAGTTTAACCCTAGTATTATGATTTCCTCTTTTCCTTTCCTTTACTTCTTTATGAGTCTTGCCATTTGGGCCCCACCTGACTCATCTTTGCTTACTACACATGTTCCTTGACCTTCTATTGTTTTCTTTTACTTGCTCATCATTTGTTCTACAACTTTTCCTTGCGTTCTTTCACTTGTATTACTAATATCTTCTATAACATTCTTCTCCCTTCTATGTTGTTCTCTTGATTACATCATGGACTCTAGGCCCAGCTATATAAACCCCTGAAGTAACCCATGTATTCCCTAGCTTAACCTACCTAGGAATAAACGTCCTCTTTACTGTCCTTCACCTCTATAAGTCTCTGTCCTACTTAGAAGGGCTCTCTGCTCTTTTACCTTGAACCCTTGACCCTTGCCAAGAAGTCCTTGTGCAAGTCCTTGTCACCAGAAGTCCTGTGTGACTTAAACCTTTGACTGAGCTAGGTCTACACTTGTCTCTACCTGGGCCAAGCATAACAAAAGGTTAAGCTCTTCAGACCAAAGCTACCACCATTGTAGTCTTCCACCATTTCCCACTGAACTCCCTGCCCTGACTCTTGCTGGAGGAGACCCCATCCAGTTGAATCCTCCCCTGAATCAGAAGAACTCCAGGAAGAAGAAACCCTTGACCTTGACCTTGATCTTCCCATCCCCTCAACTGAGGAATCCAATGAAACCTTGAACCTTGCCTCCCAGCTCACCTCAAGCCTAACTCTTCCCAATGAACCATCCTCCTCAGAACCCACCCAATTGCTCCATCAACTACCTCCCCTTTTTCTTCCATCCTAGGACCTGCCTTTTTCACCCCTACCAATCCACCTCAAAACCCCATGTCTATGAAACCTATGGAACTCCACATTGGAGTACCTGATGCCTATGATGGCTCCTATGAAACCACTACTGAATGGCTAAATGCTGTAAGGTTTTATCTCATAGTCAACAAACCTGTCTATGACACCAACAAAAAGCAAATCGCTTTCGCCCTCTCATATATGAACAAAGGATCTGCAGCCACATGGGCATCCACCTCCACTACCCTTTCCCTTGGAACCTTTGAAGATTTTATAACTAAGTTTAAAGAATCCTTTGAACACACTGACACCAAAGGCAATGCAATTGCCTGGCTCTCTACCACCCAAATGGTCAAAGATAAAAAGGATGTCTTTCATCCTTCCATGACTGATTACATCTCCTCATTCAAAAATAATGTTGCTCTCTCTGGGATCACTGAACATAATGTCCTCATTCAGTATTTCTCCTCCAGCATCCCTTGTACCCTCATGAGGTGAGTCTACTCCATGGACACTCCCCCTGACACCATCACTGCATGGTATGCAAAAGCTGTTCACTTCCAGACCCAGTGGGAACGAGCTGATTTAGTTGCCAAGCAACATGACTACCCCACCAAACAATTCTACTACCATACCCCCTCACCACCTAAACCTGCTAAAGACTCCAATGCCATGGATGTTGATGTCATACATATCACCAAGATAACCCCACAAGAACAAGAATGTTGCATCAAAAATGGTCTCTGCTTCTGCTGCCACCAATCTGGGCATCTCAGCTCAGCCTGCCCTTCCTTCCCCTCTAACCCAAAGAAACACAAGCCTGAGAGAAAGGTCAAGAAGGTGATCAATGAAGATCTCCCAAAGCTTGAAGAAGTCAAGGATGATGATGATGATGAAACCGTTAGAAGGATTTCCTTCACCCCCTTGGATTTTTAGAAGGGAGGCCTCATTCAATGCAAGGACCTCCCACTTCCTCTACCCATGCTGTAACTGTACAATCTAGTACCCCTTCCATGCAAATCCCAATTCAACTAATTGTATCTTCACACACCATGAAAGCCATCGACACCCATGCCCTTGTAGACAGTGGCGCTGACATCTCCTGCATTGACTGGGACTTTGTCAAGAAACACCAACTCCCTACTACCAAACTCAAAACTCCCATCTGGGCCCAGAATGCTGATAACTCCTACAACAAGAAGGGAGACATCTTGTACACCTGCATCCTCTTTTTCAATATTGAAGGCATTGCTCTAAAAACCACCCTTCACGTCATGGCCTGTGGACAAGACAATGTTATCCTAGGATTGCCCTGGCTCAAAGCAGCCAATCCCTCCATCAACTGGAAAAATTGCACCCTTTCCCTTGATGAATCTGCTGAACTATACTCCTTCTTTGCCAAAGACACTGACTGCCACAACAATCACTATTGGAAACCACCCCCTTGAATCCCTAGACATGTCAATGTAGACACCATCACTGACTCTAGGCTCTACCAATACAATAACTGGGAGGAAGAATCCCAATACATCGCTAGGGCAATTGACAATTGAAACATCTACTGAATCATATGCTGTGGCTCCTAGTTTATTCCCGCCAGATCCCCTCTCATCACCAGACTTACCACTGCCACTGAACTAGCTATGGTGGCTGAAAAGGCCAAACCCAAAGTTACCCTACCCCCTAAATACACTGAATTTGCCTTAGTCTTCTCCAAAGAAGCCACTGACCACATACCTCCATCCCAACCTTATGACCACAAAATAAACCTTGATGAATCCTTTGTCCCTAAGATTGGGAAAATCTATCCCCTCTCCCCTGATGAACGGAAAGCCACAGAAGACTTCCTTGATGAAAATCTCAGATCTGGTAAAATCCACCCTTCCAACTCTCCCCAAGCTTCCCCCTTCTTCTTTGTCAAAAAGACAGAAACCTCTGCCCCTGCCAGGATTACCAATACCTCAATGAACACACCATTCGCAATGCATATCCCCTTCCCCTCATCTCTGACCTCATAGATAAGTTACGAGATGCCAAAGTCTTCACCAAATTCAATGTATGATGGGGATACAACAATGTCCATATCAAGGATGGACACCAATGGAAAGCTGCCTTTGTCACCCACAAAGGCCTCTTTGAACCTACAGTCATGTTCTTTGGTCTCACCAACTCCCCTGCCACCTTCCAATGTTTCATAAAACATTTAGAGATATGGTTGCAGAAGGATGGCTTGTCATCTACATGGATGCCCTCCTTATCTTCTCACCCAATGAGGCCACTCACACTGAGCAAACCAAACATGTCCTCCAACAAATGAAAGAACTAGATCTCCACCTCAAACTAGAAAAATGCAACTTCACCTCCTCTGAAGTGGAATATCTCAGTATGATTGTCAAACCTGGTGAACTCACCATGGACCCTGTCAAACTTGATGGCATTGCGCAATGGCCTGTACCCACCAAGGTGAAGGATGTCCAATCCTTCCTTGGCTTTGCCAACTTCTACTGACGGTTCATTCCAGACTACTCCAATGTAGCCCACCCCCTTATTGACTTGACCAAGAAAAATCTTGCCTGGCACTGGACTCCCCAATGCCAATCTGCATTTGACTCCTTAAAGTCACTATTTCTGTCCAAACCCATTCTCCATCTGTCCAACCTCTCTTTTCCCTTTGCCATCACCACTGATGCACAAATTTGCCTCTGGTGCCATGCTTCTCCAGACTGATGCCAACAGAGAATGGCATCCCTGCTCATACCTTTCCCAATCATTCTCCTCTCCTGAGAGAAACTATGATATTTATGACAGGGAACTCCTCGCAATCATCCAAGCCCTAAAATCCTGGAGGCAATACCTTTATGGCTCTCCATTCCCCATTCAGGTTTTCACTGATCACAAGAACCTCACATACTTCTGCAAAGCCCAGTCACTGAATTGAAGACAAGCTTGCTGGCTTTTGGACCTTGCTGACTTCGACCTCAAAATGGTCCATGTCCCTGGCAAACTCCTTGTTGCACCAGATGCCCTCTCCAGATGGCCCAATCTACTTCCCCCTGATGATGACAATGAAGGTGTAATGCTACTTCCCCCCTCAATGTTTGTCCATATCATGATGCCACTCTCTCCCATCACATCACCACTGCATCCTCTGATGACCCCCTTGTCCTCCAAGCACTCCAATCTATGAATAAGGACATTCCCCCCACCTTCCACTCTTGCCTCTCTGACTGGCAGATCACCAAAGGTGTTCTAACCTATAAAGGCCATATCTATGTATCCAATGATGACAATCTCTGCTGCACTATCTTACTCCGCCACCATGATCACAAAACTGCTGGACATCCCAGCTTCCTTAAAACCTGTCAGCTTGTTGCTGCTGAGTTCTGGTGGCCTGGCCTAGCCTCCTATGTATGTCCAAAAATATGTTGAAGGATGTGCCACATGTCAACAGAATAAGGCAAATACTCACCCCACCATACCTTCCCTCACCCCAATCAAGTTCTCCTGCACCTGCCCCTTCCAACAAATCTCCTGTGACCTCATCACAGATCTTCCCATTTCCTCATCTTTTGACTCTCTTCTGGTCATGGTTGACCATGGGCTTACTAAGGGGGTAATTCTCTGCCCCATCAAGAAACCCATTACCACTGAGGGGATTGCATCCCTGTTCATCTATAAAATTTTCCTCCACTTTGGACTCTTTAACAAAGTAATCTCAGATTGTGGTCCCCAATTCACCTCCACCTTTGCACAGGAACTTGGGAAATTCCTCAACTATGATCTACCTCTTTCCACCGCTTATCATCTGCAGTCTGATGGTGAAACAGAATGAGTAAATCAGGAAATTGAAACTTGCCTCAGATTCTTCTGTGGGAACAATCCCATCACCTGGTCAGAAAAGATTTCCCATGCCAAATTCACCCACAATCACCATCCCCACTCAGTCACCAATCAATCACTGTTTTTCCTCATGATGGGCTATGAACCCTGTGCCCTCCCCATGGTACTACCCAAAACGCAACTCCCTGCTGTAGAAACTCGCCTCCAGCAACTATCTGCAGCTTGCAATGGACCACTTGCTGCCCACAAACTTGCCAGACAAGTTATGGCCTCATGCACCCATCAGCATTTCACTCCCTTCTCCAAAGGAGATAAAGTCTGGTTAGAAGCCAGAAATCTCAAATGACATATCATTAACCCCAAATTTGTTCCTAAAAGAGAAGGACCTTTCACCATCACCAAAGTCCTATCCCCTATTGTATATCAGCTCTGCCTTCCTAAAACCTGGGAAATCCACCCTGTGTTCCATGCTTCTCTCTTATCACCCTATTGCAAAAATGATGTACATGGACCAAACTTCCTGGCCCCACCACCTGACCCTATTGCTGGAGAAGAAGAGTATGAAATTGAGAAAATTATATGCCACAGAGGAACCACAGGACACTGCTCCTTCTTGATCCAATGGAAGGGATATTCAGCCAAAGAAGACTCTTGGGTTCCTGAACGGGATCTAAAAAATTCAAAGACTACCCTTGCTGACTATAAAAAACTCCACCCCTTAGTATTTTTTCCCTCATCAACCTCCCACCGATAAACTCTCTCTCTCAGACCCCATAACATGTTCTCCACCTGCTCTTTCTCTGTCTCTTCCATCACTGCTGATTCCACCCTTGTCAACTCCCCTCTCCCTGACTCCCTCTCCAATATTCACCTAGTCTCCACGGAACTATCTTCCTCTGACCCCATTACTGTAGCCTTCACCTTAACCTCCCTTGCCTCAGAAATGCTTTCCTCTGCCCAAGGACTTCTCATTCCCCTATATACTCTCCCAGGCACTCCTCCTTCCCTTTCTCTCCCTAGAGTGCATTCTCATTCTTCCCCTTTTCCTTCCCTTCCTGTAACCTATTCTCCCCCTATTTCTATTACCACTTCTAACCCTGGCATCCCCTCCATTGATGTTCCCCTCTATGCTTACTCACTCCAAGACGACATTCCTGACCACCAAGACATCCACAGACTCACCTGAATGCTCTGTGACCCCCACCTTGCCACAGCATTAGATTCCTATCTTGACCTCAGGTCCCCATTCCACACTATCTACCAAGTGTTTCTTCAAATCTCCAGACTACACAGTCTTCCCCAAGGGCCACTCCCCAATCCCAGAATCCAAGTCCTTACCAGTGTTGAAAGGAACATGGAAGCATCCATACTTACCACACTTTACCAACTCGGAATGTTGGAATTCTTAGAGGATCTAGACAGGTACCTTGCTGGACTCCACCGCACTTCTACCAACTCCTCCCCTTCTGCCTCTTCCTCACCTCTTGATTTCCATGAACTCACTGTCATGGAATAAATTGAAAGCCACTGGACGAGTGGAGGTGGAACCATACCCCTCCCTTCTACCCATGCCCATTACCATGAAGCTTGCTACCAATATCATTGCCTTGGTCACATCCAAGTGAACAGTCACTTTTATTAATGCCCCACTTGTCTTAGATGGGCCCCAGGGCATTTGATGGCTTGCTGCCCCCTCCATCATCACTCTTCCCCTCTATCCTCTTCATCATCTTGCTCTTCCTCCCCTACTCATCCAATTCCTATACCCCCTCCAACCACTGCTGGTGGACCTATTCACACCACCCTTTGCCATAGCACTCATTGAGTACCTTCCAATAGAAACATATGCTGTCCTCATACCCTGCATTCCTCTGGTCAACTAGCCTCTTCCATCAGCAACCTTGATGGCCCAAACTGTTGAAAATTGACATAGTAATGTCTAGTTCGCTCTTCATGCTTATTACTTACATACTACAGTGTCATGACTGACACTAATGAGTGTGACTGACATTCATTAGATATATTTCTCCTATACTTATTAGGATAAGCGTGACTGACATGGTTAGGTCAGTCACACCATTATGATACCATTTCATACTATTCTTTGGTGATCATTATGACATCATATTCTATTCTTATTAATGATGTCATATTTCATTATCTCACACCATATACTTACAATCTAGTGTGATTACTTACCATTCTGATCTCACATTGTGCTACTATTGCATAATAGGTTCTCTTCCTTCTATCATGGGCTCTTTCCTGGGACTCTTTTGCCCTTTACTGATAGTTTCATCCACTTGTACAAACAATACTTTGGATGTATATAAGCTGGGTCCTTATGATTCGAAATACTAAGCTTTCAACTCCTACAATCAAGTGATAGCTCCTCAATCTACTTGCAAGAGTATCAAGCACCAAATGAGTATTCTCCCTCACTGGTTCATCCCTTCACTGTTGCCTCTGCACCTGATCAGAACTAGCAACTCCGATAGGTTATGAGCCCTGCCTAGGCTCATAGGGTCCATCTTAAAGATGCCCTTCTTCTGCCTTGCGATGCTGGGTGCTCTTGCTCTTGGTCTTTTGCTTACCATGAGTGAATTACTTTCTCTTGTGTTCGCCTCTATGGGCTTCACAATGAGAATACAATGGTACCACCATATTCATACATTGATTATGGGCTATGCCTTTATCCTCTTCATTTGCTTTGTCACATATGAAGAGAGACTAATGAGACCACCTTGTCGTTGCTTGAACAGATCCAGACTTAGATCAAGATCTGTTCCAAACGAGGTTAGTAGTTCTCATCTAACAAGGCATCAGTGTACCAAGCTTTGTTCTCGGAATCCTTGGAGTTGTCCTATCTATAGGGCAGATTCCCATCAGTGCACTTGGTGCTGTCACAGGAATTTCGATTACAATCGCTGCACTATTCTCTGTGGGGACGATTGCTCTCATAGAAATTGTACCAATCGTCGTCGTCCTGATCTCTTTCCTCCTCCCACATCATACATCAATTCACCAGCCTCTCACGTATCATTTCTATCACCGGCCTCTCTTACTTCCTCTTGTCTATCAGCATCTCCAGAGTATTACTTTGCTCCTCTTCATACTCCAGCAGCATCACCTCCTCCTTATGTCTATTCCAATTGCCTCCCCTCGCCCAGTCTGCCAAGGGTCCCTTCTGGAGAACTTGCGGATGGAGAGTTCCTCTCCAATGCTATGTTATCCCTTGAGTACGAATCCATCACCATCCATTGAAGAGAATTCAGTGGATGAGAACATGCCAGAGCACATCCGAATTGGCATGTCTTACAAAGACTACACCATGATGATCAATCCCCTCATCTACAATCCATTCTTAGATCGGATCGTCCACTTCCAGAGGGAACTTCCTCTTCCTGATCGCTCTTTCTGGCTGGAAACAATTGAATTGAGAGAACCAGGAGAAGAACCAGGAGAAATCATCCTGGTCAATCACGTTCCTACCCTCTGGATTGACAAGAATGTTCCCCTCATTCTGGATGATCTCCCTCATCCAACTCTCCATATAACTTCTCGCCTCACTTATCTGGTTCTCATTGAAAATGTCTACAATGGACCAGACATGATCATAGATGGCAACTTCTTTCCTTTCTTCTGACAACATGGACAGCGTATTGCTCTTAGGACTACTTCTTATTATGGCGAACCTTTGACATCAGTTTATGAAGGTGCAGGACCGGCATTCCCCATGCAATCTTATCATCAGACTCCACAAATTCCAGTTCACCATCAAGGCTTCGAGATCTTCGTCCACAACTCTACTACCTTTAACCAGAGTATCATTGACATCTGGAACACCACAGTCCCTAATGACACAATCAATCCTTTTGTGGTCGAGATGTATGTCAAGTATCCAGGGATGTATGAGCACCTAGAAGGGGATATCATCTGCCAACCAGGCGAGAATGAATTCCTCTATGCTCACCATCACCACACAAGGCTGGCACCTTATGGCAATGAGAATCAATTTGCGGTTTTGGATATTCTCCCACAATGCCTATGGAATGAACTGATGGATGCACAGTGGAGATGGATTTGGAAGAGGAAGAACCCATGGTATGATGCCTGGAAAGATGCTGAATTTCAGATTTTCCATCTTAGGGCTCAATATGAACCCAGATTCCCCAATGCCCCTTGCCTTATCGCAGACGGACATAGAGCTGTTGGACAAGGAGTCCAACAAGTGCAAGAAGGAGGAGACAATGGAGTACCTCCACCTGAGCAGAGAGCCTCTATATCTCCTGCACCGGGTCTGGCCCCTGCCCATTGGGTTAGGAGGTCGATATGCACAATCCGTCAAGCAAGGGCAAGAGGAGCACGTCCTTACTAGGTTTGAATTCTGGACTCACACACCACTTCATCTTGCTGTATATACTTGTAACAAGATCTCTCCTCCATATGTTTCCCATAACAAGTACAAGATCAGATTTCGTGCTAGGAATGAACAGTTTAAATCCATCCTCAATCCTCACTTCTTTGAGGAAATGAAATTTGCCCGATTTGAGGAACTGGATCCTATCTATTTTCAGATGCTCAGGGAAACAATGGGAGATGAAGCAGAGCTTGAAGATAATTCCCAAGCTAATAATGAAGAGGTCCAGGATCTACTGGCCAAGGACACACAGGAATCCAAGGATCAATTGGATGATAACTCCGATTCCCAAGATGATAACACAGAGGAAGAAGAATCCAATGATGATTATGAGGATGTAGATAACGATGATGTTCCCACAGAACAACAGCAGCCTTCTATTATTCCTGATCCTTTCCCTGTTGCACATGCTAATACCAATTTTATCCAGACTTTCATAGCCAACATCTTTATCTTTTGATTTCATCAGAACCATACCATGTCTTTCAACATCAACTCCGCCATCCAATCCCGAACTGCCGTTCTCATCGGCTCTTCTAATTACTCTACTTGGGCTTGCCAAGTTTGCAACCTTCTCACCATGGCTACCTTGTGGGATATTGTTAGTGGAACTTCTACTTATGCGGCACAAGCTGATGCTGCCACACAAACCACATGGAACTCGAATGATAGACAAGCACAATCGCTTATCTCTGTCTTCATTCATCAAGACATGCAATATCTTCAGAAGGATGCATATGTCACAGCAGGGGGCGTTGCACACCCTTCTCTTGTGAAAGATCTCTGGGATCAACTGGCAGCTCTCTATGCTCCCACTGGCATCACCAGCCAGTATGAAGCCTTCTCACAGGCACTTGGCATTCGGATCATCAATCCGAGTGACCACTCTAACCGCTGCGGATCTGATGATTTGCCAATTACAATGGCATCTCAGATCAATGCTTTAACAAGCACTCATGACACAATGTCAACAGCAGGGTTACAGCTGCCAGATAACCTCAGAACCATGATTCTTCTCAATGCACTCCCATCTTCTTATCATCCACTTGTATCCACTATCATCCAAACAACCACTGCTGCCAATTTCACCTTGGATAAAACAATTCCCAAGGTTATCTCTGAGGCCCAACTGAGATCTACATCTCAGATCAATCATCATGCCTTGATGCACAGACTCTTTACTTCTGGCCTGGATAGATCCAAAGCTAATCGGACAAATACCATTCAGCACACTCCCTCTAAACCTGTCTGTACACACTGTGGCAAGGGACATCTGTCCGAGAATTGCTGGCAGGCATATGGATGTCCAGGACAACAGAACTCTCAACCTCGGAATAACTCTAACTGAGGTCATAAACCCTACAGATCTAACAGATCTTCGGATAATTCTGGTCCACATCATAACCAGAATGAGAGTTGTTGCAAGCATCCTGGAAATAACAAGGGAAAAGGGAAGTCTTGTGCGAATGTGGTTGAAGGAGATGGTTTCACTAACATGGTGGACATGAAAGTCGACAGGTTCAATGATCCAGATGTTTTCCATGAAGCTCCCATGATAGAGAACTGGGAGTTTGATGTAGAGGATACAGGGATGAACACTGCAGGTCCTGTGGCTGGACCATCTAGTTCCTTTCGGTCCAGCTCCCTTCCCCCACAGGTATGAGAAGGGAGCTAAACGAGCACCCAAGAAGAAGAAGATAGGGGATATCTCTCATGATTTCAGGCACAATCTAGATGGTACCTGGAAATCAGGCATTGATCGCCAAAGGCTTAAAGCCGAAATGAGAGATTCAGGTGCATATGACTCCGATTATAGCAATGTACCTGATGGGGAATATTATTATGGTTCTGATTATTTGAGGGTTTGTACCCTGGGCACAAAAGACTTACCTGGATTCTACAAAGATCATTGGCTGATTGATTCAGGAGCTTCTGATCATATCATGCCTTACTTGGAGAATTTCTCCAATCTAGCACAGGGAGAACAATTTGCTTCTACTGCTAATGGTTCCATTATCAAAATGCATGGACCTGGCACAATCATTCTTAAACAGGATCATAGATCTGCTCC